>QFET01001273.1:9198-21322 GCA_003316355.1 Tuber calosporum | reverse complement strand
GCTAAATGGTTAATATTGGGGGGGGGGTAGTTTCTGGGCGTATGAGTACACGAAGCGATTGCTACGATGTGAGGAATTAGGAGGAGGAGGAGGAGGAGGTGAGGATCAACGGATGGCTGCTGTGAAGATATTGCTTGCGGGCGGTGTGGCGGGGTGTATTTGTTGGCTGTCGGTATACCCACTTGATGTCATAAAAACCCGGGTGCAGGCGCAGGGCGGGTGTGAGGGGTTGTTGGGCAAGAGGAGGCTTGGGACTTGGGAATGCACGAAGAGCGCTTATGCCGAGGGCGGAGGGAGGATTTTTTTCAATGGGCTGGGTGTTTGTATGGCTAGGGCGTTTTTGGTACGTCCCTATGATGCGGTGTATACTGTGATGTGGCAGTGGTGATGGGTCTTTGACGAGCAGGGCTAACCGTCACTTTCGTTTTCTGCTGGTAGGTTAACGCTGTTCAGGTATGTGATTTAATTTGATTTCACCCCGTCTATGCACTGATACCATATCCACTTTCTCGAGGGTTGAACCGAATGAACTAACGATAGTATGCGTAGTGGGCTGTTTATGAATGGGTCTTTGAGAAGTTGAAACAGTGATTAGAGTACTTGTAAAATATCTGGGTTATGTACTAGACATTTTGGAGCCGCTTCCAGACAATAGGAGTGAAATGGTTAATCCATAACCATCCCGCATCAGAAAACGGTGACAAAACTCAAAACCGTTCTACAAGATCGGAAGAATGCCTTAAACTATGCCTTTGATCACATCACGTGCAAAACAACGGGCTCGCAAACACCTTCTATTAGCAAACTACTGAGAATTCATATCAAACACATCTTACAGGCTTAGAAGGGTACTATCGTATAATACAAACAGGCAACTTATTGAAATATGGATGCCATTAGGTAGGTGCAGCCTAAGGCGCAACTATTCCCCTTGCCTCGATTCAAGAGAGCGACCTCCAACTCCCCCCACCCGTCCCCCTGAAAATAAAATAAAAAGAAACAATATATGTAATAGAATATCGTTGAAAGGAAAAATTGAATAGAAACCCACAGTCATCTGGCAAGTGAAACCTACTTCGGACTCCCTAGGGACCAAAACATTGAAATCTAGTACGGCCAGAACAATCGATAACACAACGTAACCCTCTTATTTCCATTAAAAATTCTCCTTGCCCCTATAGATTGATTAGTCCAATTCACGAAGAGCAGAGGAGGAATGCCATACCAAACAAACGAAAATCCGGGCTCGGAATACTGGTTGCACTTTACGTGCAATGTAGACCCGAGTGGTTTAGGCCCACAAAAGACTAAAAGCAGTAGTTAGCATGTGCAACTTAAAAAGAATTGGAATAGTGGAAACATACAAACTCCAACCTCTGCGGGCTTGTGGATTGCTCGGATGCTCTTGAATACAGTATCCCAGTTAGGTCTTCCAAAGTTTGTAGGCGCTCGAAGACCTGTGATAGCATCCTTCTCGGCATTCGCGTCGTTAATCATAATATTGGTGGCATCATCAGGCTTAATTTTGGCTGTAAGGTAAGTGTGAATTTCGATCAAATGACCAATATCCTGGGCCTCAATAGCCAGAAGCAAAGACCGGAACCATTCGAAGGATCCAAAATCACGGCAGATCCAGAAGAAGTACACCTTGTGGAGCCTTGTCTTCTTTTGAGGATAGTTACTCCTATACCATATACTCTTCAAGATTGATGCGAAAGGCGTGACACCAATACCAGCTCCAACAAGCACAGAAACTTCGTATTTGAAAACGTCCTCAGATGCCGATCCAAATGGCCCATCAATGTAAACTGCAAGCAAAGTATTAGTAATGATCGCCCTGCTCCTCTAGGATTTCCAAGAATCGTACCCCTAGGCAAGACCCTACGGATAGCAGGGTCGACATCTTCCTTGGTATTCTTGTCCACACCAATAACTCTAGATTCCCTCCTTTTAGATTTCTCAACACTGCCACCCTTCTTATCGATGTCACACCCTAACGTCTTTCCCAATGCCTTGGTAAAGTTTCCAACCATGCGGACATGAACAGATATGTAGTCCTCCTCGGGAGCGCTGGTAAGAGTGAAAGGGTGATATTGCCAGATGGAAACCTCGGGGCAGCAGAGGAAGATATATTGTCCAGCATTGGCCTTTGTGTGCTCCTTTTTGATTTGAATCTCTACCACATTGCTGGGATGCTCAATGACCTTGCTGATATAGGTCTTGTGCTTTCCACGAATCTCCCTCATGATCCTTTCCCCGAGATACAAGAGGCCCCCGAGCATCCAAAACTTCCAGAAAACACCGATACCGTCACAGAATGGTGGGCGATCCGGCTTAATCATACAGAAGGCGCCATGGAACGACCAGAACAAGAAGAAAACGAGGAACAAGTGGTGAGAATACCTAGTAATAGATCAGCAAAATCGTACCCCATCATCCCCCCCCATATATGCGACGTACCAAAAGCGTTCAAAGTTCGCCCTGCGAGGTTTGTCCATGGCAGTAATAGCCATAACCATCAAGCAGAACAACATAATATACCCAGTCCAGCCCGGACCAGAAGTAAAGTTGATTCGTAGCCACCCAACGAAACCGAGCTTCTGTTTGATTGCAAGCTGCGCGAAGTTGTTCCAATGGGCAATTGTGTGTAGCCAGGAGAAGAAGACAATGGACCACGCAGTCACTATCACAAATGTCAGCAATCGCTTCCGATAACAATCTCTGTCGGTTAATTTACTCTTATGGAAAGTTATATTCTTGTCTATAAACACGTAAGTCAGTACCCAATATTCGAATCAAACTCATGGCAAGCATACCGAATTGGATGATCCCATTGAGCGCAGTCTGGCGAGCCATAGATATTAAATTACGGCATACAGCTATACTTCCAATCAGCATCGATTTCCAACACATCCACTGCAAGGCACATACGTAGCAGGATAAGAGCGACATCGACATGAAGCACGAGAGCCGAAGATCTCGCTATTGGCAGGGTAATACCAAAAACAGTTCTTGGGCCGACGAGGTTATCCTACAAATATTTAGCGCCCACACCTATTTACCTCCCACCAGAACTCGAACCTTCAGGGTGTAATGCAAGAAGCCAAAGCCAAATACAAGTAAATGTAATAGCACGAAGACCACGACAAAACTAGGAGGTTGTTAGCATTGTTATAAGCAAAGAGGCAAGGTAAAAAAAACGGACATTCGTCGGTATCCTTCGTTCACCATCCTAGACTTAAAGTTAGCTCCAAAATACTCCCAACAAGCATTACTCGAGCCAATGCACATACCAGCGGTCAATCTTCTGTTTCATAGTAAACCGCTTGTTCTCATTGCCGATAACATCCGGAGAGCTCATCTTGGCTGCAAGTGCCGGCCATCGAGACCTCTCGGACTGCGTCCCCGAACGCTGAATGTTATTCATGGCTATCGCCTCTTCCCGTAGTTTAGGTGGAATTTTGGTGAAGGTGCGATCAACGCGCAGATGCCGGTCTAGAAATCGCTTGTATTGAGGTTATACCAGTGGTGTTCAGGGCCAGCTGAACCGTGAAGCAGGACCCAGCAAGTTGCGAAGACCAAGTATTGTTCGCCCAAAACGCCCTGCGTAGATTTAGTAAAGACGACGAGCTTGCGTAAGATTTGGAGGAAAGCCCGGTAGTAGACCCAGTACCACTACTGCAAACAAGAGAATGTAAAAAAAAGAAAGAAAGAGAAGCTGATTTGGTGCAACAAGACAGTTGCCTATGTCGAAGGAAACAGGCGAGAGGGAGGGAATGAAAGAAAAGTGGGACAGAGGATGGAGAAGGGGAGGGGGGGAGATATGATACTAAAGGGGGTAAGACAAAGGAAGAAGGGAGAAAAATATGGTAGCTGATCGGGTGTTAGGAACACGGGAGGACAGCAGCGGGCGGTAAGCTATGGGCTGGGCATGCACAGCAAAACAACAGCAGAAGCGTGATATTCCCACAGAAGATGTTTCTCTTACAGCACCTCTCTCTCTCTCTCTCTCTCTGCTTCCTCCTCCTAGTTTTCTAACCAATCTATCTTGGATCAAATTTTTAACCGATGGGGCCATCGGCCAATTTTTCTATTCCTCTATCTTACAAAAGGGTAAAAATCGCCTGATCAATGACCGTCAATCATCAGTCATGAATCCTGGCTGCTTTTGAAGCTGGATGGCATCAGCCCATCCTTGGAGATGTTAAGTTTCCTCCCTTTCTCCTCATCCTCTGCTAACGCTTAAAACTCCAAAGTATCGACTGATCTCCCCATGCATCACTTCTCTCAGCGGTACAGTAGCGGTATTGTATTCTCCAACAGCGCTTGGAAAGAATACTCGAGCACTCGCCCAATGAAATGATTCTTTACGAGTACCGTAACTTCCTCCTATAGCATCAGAAACCGAACAATTGGATCCAGGGTGATCAAATCAATTGAGACTGGCTTGGGTCAGCTGCAATCAGGGGGCGGTTAAGGGGCATTTGGGCAAACCAACTCGCACCTATCGGAGTTTCACAAGGGTCGCCACGAAACGCCAACCTCCAACCCTTCTTCCTACCGAGCTGTTGAGTCAAACAGCCAACCACAAGTAACGGGATTCTGCCCGATCTCACACCCAATGCTGCAGCTGCATCTTGAACCATCTCAAACGGTTGAACAATCAATCAATTAACCACGAGACAAGACAATACCAACCCGCAAAATCGTCCGGGAAGCCCATAAACCACCCTTATCCCACTGTACAATACAAGCACAAATAAACCAACTCTCCCTCCCTACAAACTGCTTGTAATAGGATGACGTTTATGAACACAACTCCTACCGCATATCACCCAGATCCGAGCAGAAAGGCTTCAGTCAAATATATTCAGCATCTGCTAGGACAATACCCACCAACCGGTACGGTGCGAGAGGATGAGAAGGGTAAGTTCGTCACCCCTGTTCACACCACGAGCGACTCACCAATCACAAAACCAAACATTCAATCACTTGTCCCGGAAGCCACAGAATCAACAAATTTGTGGACTTGAGTTGTGGCTTGTGTGTGGCAATGAATTTCAATGACAGTGTAAACAGGAAAGACTAACTCACCCTTCTCACCTTCTCACACCATGGTATGATATCCTAGAAGGCAGCCGTCGTTTTTTTGCACTTTTCTCCCATGATAATACTAAACCAATCCCTGCTGAGGCCTCCAAGCTCCTTGTCGGCGATTTTCCTGACCCCTCTTTTCGCTTTCCCTTTTGGGAAGGTGGGAATGGGGGTAAACACCGAACGATAGTCTGACGATCCCCCTGGCTGAACTTTTGGGGCTTCATAGGCCTGGGGTAACTTTCATCGTGGGACTTTAAAAATGACCCATACCTGGTGGACAAAACTGGCGAAATGCAGTCAGTATTGCACTGTCTCAGGCTGCTCACTGTCGGGCCAGCCAGGTTTTTACAATCTCAATGGGAGCGGGTTTGCCTGGCCTAGCATTCCCCTAACGAAAATTATAGTTTCCCTGCACCATGAGCAGAGGAAAATGGTTGCTGGTTACCCCATATTGCTCTCTGATGAGCCCAGACTTTTGAAAACCAGAAGAGTTGTCAAGATCAGGGAGGTTTCTTTTGTTGGGTTTTCCTTTGTTGTAGGGAGTTTACTGCAGGTTGCCTATGGGGGCCTGGACAGCGGTGGAGCAGATTTACGGTGTGGGTTTTCTTGTTGCTTCCTGCCTACACTTTTTTGGACCTGTATTTTTGCTTTGTTGCTGAGGGTGTGAGGGGTTTTCTTGCAGTTCTTGGCAGCTTGGCTAGGTGTGGGCACCCATTTTGGTATGGGATGTGCGGTTGGTTCCATACCAGAGGAACTTGGGGCGGCTTGTTTTTTCCTTAGGCCAGTGGGGGAGGTTTTTGACTGACATACCTCAGGGTCAAATCGGGGGTGTCCTGCAGGAGAGGTCCAGGGGGGGTTCAATGAGGGTGTCGGTTGCATGTGCAACTCCACCTCCCTGAGTGGATATTCTGGAGGCCCTTTATAGCAGAGGTTTGCACCTATTTAAGCAAATAAATTCTAGGATTTAACAAAAAAAAAAAAACCCTGCTGAGGCCTCCGGGCTCTCACGACAAAAATCCTTGTGTTACTTTCCCATCTCCAACCCTTGGGTCGATTAATGCAGGCACGGTGAGCATACGCGTTTGTATCGTACATGAGTACCCGAATACTGTACGGTACTTCTCCTCCATTGCCGCACACGTTCGGACGACTCCCATCCGAACCCTCGTATGTCAAGATACCCTTAGACACAAGGAGCTTCAGTGCCGCCGCGAACATCCCCTGGGCAAGTTTTGACGGGAAAAATTGTATACATCTCAAAAGGAACCATTTTCAGATGTGGACAGGACTACCGAGAGCACAATCCAAGAATCAAAAGCGTTTTGTATTCTCTCCCAGTGAAACTTGCTTCTCTTGTGTGCGCCGTCCTTCCCTTCTGTCGGAGGGCTTAGCCCCGCTCTTCTGAAGGCAAATCAGGGCTCCCGTGATCTGTTCTACTCTCCCGGCAAAGAACCCGTATTTGTATACTTTCCCATATACCGCCAATCGCCATCAATCCCCCCAAGTTGCATACCCCATTTGTGCATCTAACCTTCTCCCCTTCCCGCCCCATCCCCTATGAATGGGGCGTGGCAGGAGAAACTAAGATTGACAAATATTTGAGGAGCTCTAGCATCATACAACTTCCAGTGACACGGCTTGGAACCCCAGTTTTTCTTGACGTTCTAGCACGCCAGACACCCCCGCTATGAAAGGGCAATTTGGTTCTTTTATTTTCAAAGGAGCGTGCGGGCTTAGGCTGCTTGCGGGTGGTGCAAACACAACATATCACTCGGAAAAATAAAACAAAATGCCGGTAAATGCAACTAAAACCTTCACGACGGTTTCATTAGCAGTTAGATTTTGCAAATGGTTCCTTATACGCGGAAGGGGAAGAAATATGGTACTCCTTGTATGGTAGTCCCAATCTCGGCTTAGAGGTGGTAATCAATAACGAGTCTGTGAATTGAGATATAATTCCAGAGTAGAGGTGACCAGCTACTCCTCGCGCAATGGTGTTTTGCTTATAGGAGTATGTGCTGAGTCCAAACAAGGCTAGCTGCGAAATTCCATCCCATAGCGAACATTTAGCGAAACATGCGCAGCTGTGGACACGCCAGTAGCAGTAGCAGCTACGCCCTTAGATACCTTCCACCAAACCAGTCCAGCAAGCCTCGTAACGATTTACCGCTATATAAGTTATATGTCGGGACCGCACCTCCCAGAGCTCTTATCCGGACCGCCCCGGGCGCCAATGAGACCTCTGACCTCAGGGAGACACGATCTTCTCTGTTCTTATATCACAGCTGGATAACGTCGAGTATATCAAGGCGAACATGATGGATCTTCTAGCCGGGTGTACTCGCACTCGCAGGGGGGGGGGGTCTATTTACAGCTAGAGAATAGTTTTGTATGATATTAGCGGATGTGCTCAGTCAGTTTCATCAACTCGAGTTTCTGTGCATGGAGTCTGGAAACCGGCGAGATGACTCACTTGCTCTGCGATGATCGAGGATAAAGATGGACTCCAAGATATCATACGGTACTCGAGTACCGTAGGTTTTTTCTCAAGGGAACTGCCCAACGTGCGGGGCGTAATCCAGGCTACGGTACCTGGGTTTCTATCCTATGCTTGGGAGAAGAATGAAGTTTGTTATGTCATGCCTCTATGAACGTAAGGAGGTTAGTATTGCGTATGCATGCACTGTGCGAGTATAACCCGCACACAGGCCCACATGTACGGTACTCGAGTATAGCAGTCAAAGTCCAGAAACTCACTCACAACCCAAAGGCGAGCGTTCGAACCACTTCGGTATCATACACAACCTACAAGTATTATATCATACCCTACTCAACCGAATAACTAGGATACCATAATAACCTCTATCACAGCACCCATTATGTAATATAGCACCATACCTGCGCCACTCTCGGAGAGCCCTGGGTGTATGATACAAGTACCGGTACGGTATGATACTAGCGGGTCTATTTTTATTTTTACATTTCATTCCCTGCAAGAAGCGGAAACCTCATACCGTACTGTATGTAGAAAGCATGCGGTAACGAACGGTACGGTATTGAATGTGCTCGAGCACACTTTGGAGATTTTAAGCAAGTGAGCGTGTGAGATTGGTTCCTGGATAAGTTACTGTACTTTGTAATGTTATCCGCAGCTGCGCAGGAGTAGTTTTGGTGCGGTTTGGTAGGATATGGATTTCTATTTCTGATTTTTATCATATCATACGAGTATGATATGTATGATAAATGATTTGTAGGGTACGTACCCATGGTGGCTGTGCGTATTTGTAAAAGGATTTATATACTTTCTGGAAGGAGTGGCTATGGTAATGTAAATTATGATACTTGCCCTGAGTGATGGGCTGTGGTTTTGTTGACCTGGGTTTGCTTGCTTGTTTAGTCACACGGTGTGAGTTGGGGTCATAGGATACCCTAGGCTCTGTTTGTAAATACGATAGCTTGGCGTGCGGATTTTCTGCCTTCCTCTTCCTTTCTTAGTTTAGGCAATTCAACCCTTAGACAACACCATAACACAAGTATGACAGATACTCGTAACATTTTTCCTTCTTCTTCTTCTTCTTCTCGACTGGGCCAAGTCCCTCATCCCACCTTTCTTTTTCTCTCGTGCCTTTGGTCACACAGCCAATCTATGGGTCAATTTCTGTGAAGCTACAGTACCGCACCAGACGGTTTGGCACAGCAGAGGGTCACACACACCGGGATATCACGTCACGAGTCTACTTGTACAATACAGCGTAATCGAAACACCATCCACCTACTCGAGTACCGTAGTGGGAGCATAACAAACCCCTTCCACAACGGGAGCTATCTCTCCAAGCACATATCATACTTTTTTTTTCTTTTTCCTTTTTCATCTCCCCTCTGATATCGGCGACCGGGAACCTTCTACCCTATCACGCACGATAGTCCGCCAACGGGGTTTCTGGGGTGGCAGTGCGGGTGTGGTATATCTGTCGGTAGCGAGTGTTGGAGAGTTTTGGTGTGTACAGTACAGTACTCGTACTGTTGAGAGGTTACCGTACCGTGCTATCTTGGAGAGAGGAGGCAGTTGCGATGTGGGTATGATGGTGTCGTTGTCGCGAGCTCCGGCATACAAGGACCATAGGAGATCTGTACTGCACCGGTATGATACACACACTAATATTCGGACATGAAACTGATACCGCAGACACGGTGAGTGCAGTACGAGTAGAGCAGGTTGATTTGAGATCGGGGACCCACACTCGGCACTTCCACCGATATACTTGTACTGTACCGATATCTGAGGGAGGTCGGTCTGCGATGTCAACTGCTAGGCCCTGGGGAATATTGCGGGGTGAGGTACCATACATTGATCATTACTGCGTTGTGCTTGTATAGTACTTGTACAAGTACTATACAAGTACGGTACCCGAGTTCCCAAAAGAGGGATGAATAGGTACCGTATTACCGTATTTGGTCCTATCCCGGGTTTCCCCAAGACGTGACCGGCAGGGTGGTCACAGAATAGGGATCGTAAAAACACCTAATTTACATAACCCATCAACGCAAAAGCCAGAAAGGAAGAAAAAAAGGAAACTCCTGGCTGATTTTACATGGTGGATAAACAAGTGGCAATGCAATATACCATCTGCCCCTGGGCACCACAGCATAAGAGTATACCTGCATAATCCCAAAATGGCGAGTGGGGGGGATGCGACAATGGGTTATCAATTTTCTTCCTATCATATAATAATATTATTATGACTCTGCTAATTTCGGCGCATTAGACCCTAGGGCTTGTACATTCACTAGGATAAGGCAGCTGGCTTCTGGTGAGGTTCAAATTCAATTTGGGGGATTGGTGATGCTATGTAACTTACTGGTGACCCCACCTCATTCTTGACAAGTTATTTACTATGATACGGTAATGCTACTTGAACAGTACGGACGATAGGTAGACTGCTGGTTGCATAGAAATAACCCTTGATAATATATTGGCAGAGGATCAAAATAGGTAGAAATGAAATGAAATCAGCCTTCTTTTGTAAAGCTGCAGAACATCTGATAGAGGGATATCGTCCTTTTTCAAGGCCATTTGGAATACCTCACTCTCCTAAACCAGATTACTCTATAGCGTCAATCTGTGTACAGTAGCAACATACTTTGCAGAAACCCGGATAACTTGAGACGAAATATCATGTTGCCGCCACATATCCATCCATATTCCAGCCAAGGCTCAAACCACACGCGACCAAAGACTCGGGAAGCATATAAGCCTCAAAAACATTCCAAATATCATGCATAATAATATCATATTATCATAATACGTACCCCACAACCAGGCAACGACATTTATAACATTACATATATATTATTACCCCGGACCAGCTGAAGAATGAACAAGATTTTCCCTTCAGACCGGGTTAGGAAAAAGCTGCAGGAAAGAAAGAAAGAAAGAAAGAAAGAACCTCTGTGGAAGGGGGGAAAACCTTGACCCACAAATAATAAGAATAAGGTTATTATCTCACCCGTCTGCCCTTCTTATCGTCTCGTTTCTTGCCACACGGTACAAGTATCACACGGTACTGAATCGTCGACTGCTAATACCGTAGCTGACCACTGAGCGGGTACTGTAGATCACCAGATTCGAACGGGGAAAAAAAGTAATGGTAATGGTGATAATAATAATTCAGGGTTGTGGGACGCTTTCGGGCATATCATGGGTGTATATACCGTAATCCACCGGAAGGATTATATATTACTGTCATGTTTTTATTTATTTATTTAGTTGTTTATTTATTGTTTGCATTCCGGGAGGAAATCACCTTGGTATCATATATACCGGAACCAGTCAGGAGCACACATATACATGTATGAGCATGATATACACGGACTGTACTCGAGTACTCGTACGGTACCAGTAACTCGTGCAAGTATCATACTGGGTCAGATGTTTTCGTACTTGTACGATACAAGACAAGACAAGGGTGGCTTGGCCAGCAAGATTAGATTCAGTCTATGATTTCTTGTTTTCTCAAATGTTGGTGATCCTGTATCGTACTCTACAGTACAGTACTGTATACCCGGATCTTCCATGAACTTTTGCGTGGATGGCAGGTTTTGGTTGGCCGGCTGGCGCCGCAGCCGCAGCCACACTGTACTCGTACTCGTGCAGAAACAACAGCAGCAGTGTCTTTCTGCTGACAATGAACCTCAGGCAGATCACTAGAGCACTCGTAGCTGGGGCTGAGAAGAAAGAAAGAAAGAAACAAGCTTCTTCTAGAAGGAAAAATTTGGAGCCACAGGAAGATGAGATTTCACACCCCCCTTTTTCAATGTTGCAATACGGTATTGCAGTGCGGTAGGGTATTTGGAATGAGAGTACCTGAGCAGATGTGCTTTTGTGATCGGAAGGGAAAATATCCCCGCTTGTTCCATTTCGTTTTTTTTTTTTTCCTCGGCCGTTTGTTTGCGGTGGCTTTCTGCTGCAGGAAAGCACCAACTACTCGAGTACGATTGATTACATTCGCTGGTGCAGTACTACCTACCATAGTGCCTTGTGGTTTCAATAGGAGCACTGCCATGATTCGACTCGTTACGAGTAATCGCTGGAAATTTGATGCCATTAAGGGCAATCGCGTCCTCAGGTTACAAGTATGATACTTCGTATTGAAGAGTCCCCCTCACCCCGTCCCGGTCCGTACCTGTGCTGCTACTAGAAATCAGTGGTACAAGTAAGCTAGCTGGCACTCTAGGAGGACTGTGAAAGCTTTGTTGGACTCGGGTGGCGCCAGAAATCCCCAGAGAGCGCATCATAAATTTACTTGAATCCTGGAATGCCCCACAAGTAAGTCGAAGTACTCGAGTAACTCCCATATCAATAGATAGAGATGTAGAAGGCGCAGGGGGGATGTTTCTCGCACTCACCAGTTTTCAAGGATTTTTCGCTGGGAGGAGGCCACTTTGGTGTGCGAAAACATCACCCTGGTACAAATACTTGTAAGTCTAGAACCTCAACAGGCCTTCGAGCAAAAGGACCTCCCCCCCC
>QFET01001271.1:0-10350 GCA_003316355.1 Tuber calosporum | reverse complement strand
CCCCCTCCTCTAACTCCCCACTTATCATACATGGTTTTGACCCATCTCGTCTACAGGTTTCTGACGCGCTTGCAGTCGGCTCCCACCAGGTGGTCGTCGGCAGGGCTGGTGGGAGGAAAAGCAAGGGCAAGGTTGCTGTAGCTAGTGCTGGCCCTTCTGCTGCCCAAGTGGCCCAGGCCACTACATCTCCTTCCCCCCCTAAAGTTAAAACACCCCCTCCCCTCCCCGCCTCCTCACGTCGGTTCTATGCTCCCCGCACTTCACCAGGTTTTAGGTCTGATGCGCTTGCTCTTGCTGGTTTACTGCCTGACCTCGCTGCCTCTGTCCTTGATGAGGCCAACTGCTCCCTTCCCCGCTCCTTTACTGCTACTGTTAATGACCGCGGCACTGTTTCTCTCCTTGGCCGTGACCTCTCAGTCCCTGCCCTTTCCTATGCTCCCTACTTTGATGCTCTTTCCCTGCGCTTGAACCAATCCTTCCCAATTGGAGAAAACCCCTGGCTTTCCTTTCACCCTGCTCCCAATGCCACACAGGTGGCCATCCACTCTGTCTCCTTGGTCTACCTCTCCTTGAGAACGATGAAGACCTCTTCGCTAGCCTCTCCACTTCCATTAGAAACTCGACTGGGGTTTCAATCCTCTCAGCTCGCTTTCTCGACCCGGACAAAGATTCCAGGTTGGGCAAGTTCTCAACGTCACTCATTGTTACAGCTGACCCCACGGACCTGGATCGTTTGGTCCCTTCCGTTCCCCTCTTCTCCCAGAACCTCAGGTCTGAAAGGGCCCTTTCCCCCAATGCCTTCACCCAATGCTTCAACTGCTGGAAGTTTGGCCATGTCGGCCCCCGGTGCAAGGTTGATCACCCTGTTTGCCCCCTGTGCTCCCTCCACCACACCAGAGCCGAGCACCGCTGCCCTAATCCATCCTGCCCCAAGGTGGCAACCTGAAACCAGTTCTTAACTGTTGTGTCTCTTCCCCCACCAGATGCACCAACTGTGGTGGTGACCACTCTGCCAGGTATCGCGACTGTCCTGACCGCCCTTCTCCTCCCCCGCGTCCTGCCCCCACTGCTGTGTCCCGCCCAGGTTCGCCTCCTCCTCCTGACGCTATGGACCTTGCTGGGGATGATGGTTCCCCCTCTGGGCAACCTCTGCACCCAGCCCCCAGCACCTCTATCCTCCCAGCCACCCACTCTCTTGCACCCCCCTTTGATCCGGAAACTCCTAGGCCTGGTAGGTCTTCCAGGAACCTCCTGTCCAGCCTTCAGCTAGATCTCCCCCCCCCTTCTCGCACCTCTTCCCCGCCAAGGCGTGCCCCCTCAAGGCAGGGTGGCCTCCCTCCCTCGGAGGCTCCCTCCCCTACTCCCTCCTCACATCATGGGTCGGGCTCTGCCCGCTAATGTCTCGTGCCCACTCTTCCTCCCCCACCCCTCTACTCCACTCACTCCTGTCCTTTGTCCTACACAACAGCCTTGGGAGCTGGGATGTGTTTCTTTCCTTGTTTAATTCCTTTGCGGGTTTATCGCTCCCTCCTTCTGTTGTTTGTTTACAGGATCCCCCTGTAAACAGGGGTCGCCTTCCTACCTTCCGTGGGTTTTCCTCCTTTCAACCGCCCGCTTTGTCTACTGGTTCCCCTATGGTGGCTTTTTATGTTTCTACTCCCTTGCTCAATTCCTGTATTATTCTTCATGTGTTTTGTGGTAGGCGGGATGTCATGGGCTTGGATTTTTTCCAGTGCACAACTGCCTTTGGGTTTTCTTTTCCTCGTTTTCGTATCTTGAATTCCTATAGTACTTGGTTTTCACCTTCTTCTCCTCGTCGCACTGTTCCTCCCTCTGTTGTATTTCCCTCAGTTGATTTTCCTGTTTTAACCCTGGGAGATCTCAATATTCACCTTCCTGCTGCAAACCCCCTGCGCGACTTCTCTCATCGGAGCTTGCAGCCTCATCCCTGTATGCTGACAGGGCCTCTGCCTTGGGTTTTTCACTTTTAAACACTCCTGGTGTCTTCACTCGCTTCCCTTTGGGTGGCTCTTCCCGCCCTAGTGTTATCGACCTTGCATTTGTTTCCCCTGCTCTTGCCCCTTATTTTCAACTATGGGATACTCCCCTTCCCTCCACTGGTTCTGACCATGTTCCTATCTCTATCACCTTTGCTCACCCTTCGGCAGCCACTCCAGCTCCGGCCCCTAACTGGGCTTTGACTGAGTGGCCCGCACTGGAGGAGGAGCTTAAGGTGTTTTCTGTCCCTAAGGACCCCTCTCTTCCGACGGCCTCCTCCCTAAGTACCTGGTTCGACCGTCACTCTACCCGCCTCACTTCTCTCCTTTAGGAGCACACCCCCGTGTCCCGCCCCTCCCTCCACGCCAAACCCTGGTGGTCTCCTCTACTCTCTACTCTGCTACGGGAGTTCAACTCTGCCTCACGTATGGCTAGACGCTCAGACTGCCTGCCTGGTGCGCAAGACACTGCCCGCCTCTCAAAGCACGGGTACTTTAAGGCGATTAAGGCTGCAAAGAGGGCCCATTGGTCTGACCACCTCATGTCAACTACTCCCCGCACTATTTGGACCACTAAAAGGCTGGCCCATGGCCGCCCCACCCCTTGTTTCCCCTCCCTCCCAGGGGCCGATACCCCTGAGGGCATGAACCAGGCCCTCCTTGACCACTTTTTCCCTCCTCGCCCTTGTATTTCCCTCCCCTCCATTCTGCGCCCATTTGGGGACTGCCCCCCACTCACAACTGAGGAAGTAGCTTCCAATCTGGCTCGCTCATCCTCCTCCTCCGCCCCTGGCTCAGACTCGATCCTGTACTCCGTCTGGAAGAAGGTACACGCAGTCCACCCTTTTTTTCTCACCCATCTCCTTAGTCCGCTCCTGCAGTTCGGCTTCCACCCTCCTTTACTAAAAAAGGCAAATGGGGTTATCCTTGATAAGCCAGGCAAAGACTCTTATGATTCTCCTTCTTCCTTTCGCATTATTGTTCTTCTTCAGACCCTGTCCAAGATCTTGGAAAGGGTTGTCGCCTCCCGCCTGGAGCCCATCGCCCGTGCCGTTGGGCTCCTGAGTCCTAACCAGTGTGGCTCTCTTCCTGGACTCTCCTCCTTTGACGCCTGTGCTTCTTTTGTTCACACTGTCCGCTCCTTTCAACATTCACGCCCCAAGGTCTCCACCCTCTTCCTTGATATTAAGGGTGGCTTTGACAATGTCGATTCATCTGTTTTGGCCGAGTCTCTCAAGAGAAAGGGGGTCAACCACTACCTTGTGGCCTGGGTCAGGTCTTTCCTCACTGATCGCACTTGTTCCTTACTGTTTCAAGGTTCTCCAATGACCTTTTCACCTGTTTCTGTCGGCACCCCTTAGGGGTCCCCTGTGTCTCCTTTGTTGTTTGTTATTTATGTTTCTTCATTGCATTTTTCAGTCCCTAGGGGGCTTATTCTTTCCTATGTTGATGATTTTGCTATAACCGTGGTGTCTCCTTCTTATCGGGGCAATGTTCGCTCACTACAGCTCATTTACTCCCGTCTGAAGCGTAGGGCCTCCATTCGTCGTGTGTCCTTCTTGGTCCCCAAGACTGAGCTGATGCATTGGAGGACTCCACTTCAGTGGGGGGCACTTGATTTCTCTCCAATCGCTATTGATTCACTTTTGTTCTCCCCGCAGTCCCAGGTTCGTTAGCTGGACTACTGGTTTACCCCTTCTCTCTCCACTCATGCTCATTTTTCCCGACGCCTCTCTCTGGCCCAGGATGCATTTTCCACTGTTCAGCGGCTGTCACCCCTAGGGTGTGGCCTCTCCCTCCACTTGTGCCACAGGCTGGCCGTCTCTCTTCTGTTACCTATTCTCCTCTATGGAGCAGACCTTCTGGTGCCCTCCAGCTCACTTTTGGACCGAATGGAGGTTTTTTGGCGTTCTGTTCAGCGATGGGTCACCAACTGTTTCCGATCCACTCCCACCCTGATCCTCTCCGCAGAAGCCTGCCTCCCCCCGGCCGCCTCCTTGGCCAGGCACCGACGCCGCCTGGCCGCCCTCCGGCTGGTGTCTTTCCCACCCTCCACCAATCCTGCTGCAGCTCGCCTTCCTCCTGACTTTCCTTCGCTGCTACAGTTCCGTGCACCAGATTCATTCCGATACCTGTGTAGGCGTATGCTTGCCAATGTTATGCCCCTGAGCTGGCGGACGTCCCCCCCTTCACCCACGGTATGCACACACCTCCCAATTGATGCTCTAGCTCATCTGGCACTACCGCTCTTGGGCTCGTTGTCCTTTGCCCCCTTGATTAGGACGGATCTAGTACCCTTTCCCCCCCCCCCTGCCGCCTGCAACAGCCATGACCTCTGCCTACCGTGTTCTGCGCCGGAAGGCCCATGATCTCCTTATGGATGACTGGCTTAGACCCGCTCCTCCTCGTGAGTATTATCGTTTCCCCAGGCGCCTGTCGCCTCACCCCTTCATGGGTCTTGGAAAGTTCATTGCCGGGCGCGTGCATCAGATGCGCTCACACAAGAGCTACCTTGCGGCCCACCCCTGCTGGTTTTCCGTTGGCCTTCCCACCCTCTGCCCCCGTTGTAGGGAGGAGGATGAGACTTTCAGCTACGCCTTCCTACGCTGTCCCTTAACGGCCCTTGAGCGGTCACGCCACCTTCTAGGTGTCACCGATATTAGCCCTGAGGCCCCTCTCTGGTCCTCACTCCCACTCCTCCTTGTCCTCGGTCGCTTTATCCGTGAGACGGGCACCGCCTTCCCCCCTCTTATGCCTGCCCCTGGGCGCTGTTCCCCCTACCCAATGATCTTCCCCTCTTCCCCTGCCTTCTCCGTGGCCCCTCTGCTTCATTCTTCCTCTCCGCCTCGGCCTCTTTAACTTATATTTTCATTGGCTTGAGTCTGCCTGGGTGTTTGTGGTTATGTTTCCTTTTGTGTTACAAGTTGGCCCTCGGGTCTTGGTTTGTTTCATTTACTTTTTGATTAACCGTATGTGGTTACGTGTCTTATGCAAGGTATTACTAGGAGCTTTGGGGGTGTTCTTTCCTTTGTTTGTTCGTTTTGGATTTAAGGTTTTCTTTACGCCATATCTCACGATGCATGCGAGTTCTTGTACCTTAACAAGCAATACATGATAAAAAAAAAAAAAAAACAAACAAACAAAACACACAGACAGCTAGCTCTTCACGCGACCACCTAAGTTACTTCCTATGATATATTTTACCTATTAGTTCAATCTATACTTTATTCTTATTACGACTATCTGTTTATATCACTGACCAAAAGGTTATTCAAGGAACGTATCGCTAAGGAGCAGTCGCAAGGGCTAGGAGTGAGAGGATGCAGCGTTCCCAGGGCGACGTAAGGCTACGAGACCTGATGAGCGGTAAGATCAGCGGTACGTATCGTTACCTGTTGCAGTTGAAGAAGATAGTGTGCCTTGTCCGGCAGACTAAGGATAGGTGTGTAACATTTGGTTGCGTCTTTTGCGACACATAACGAATACAAAACGGATTCACCTACAGATACAGAAGTACCAGACTTCAACGATCTACAGACTTTCTTAGGACTACAAGCAGAACTTGGACAAGCCTTAACCGAGATATAGCAAGAAGGATCCCTAAGACCTCCAAGCCCGGTAACCCCAGAAGCAAGATCAAGATCAGGGTCAGTAAGCTCAGGAGCATCACCAATACACAGAATGTTGGGGGTATCAGGACCTGCGGATACGATAACTCTCACGAGAGAACAACTCCCAGAGTTGATCAGAACGGTTCCGGAAAATCGACAGGAACAGATGGTACAAAGGCCAAAAATCAAAACCCGGATACATTTACAGGAGACCGTACCAAACTGCGAGTATGGCTAGTCCAACTTGAAATGTACTACACAGCACTAGGATGGGGAGAAAATAAAGACGGATTAAAAGTGGACTTCGCCAAATCCCTACTGACGGAATCTGCAGGCAAATGGATTACTCCATATGTGGAAGGAAAGACCCCAGCCACATGGAATAACTGGGCAGAATTTCAAGCCACTCTACGCATCCAATTCGGCAATGTGGATGCTAGGGAAACTGCAAGAAATAAAATCGGGAAAATCAAGCAAGGGAGCCGGAATGTGACTGATTTCAGGAACGAGTTACGACTATTGGCAACTGAGGCAGAAGACGACGAAGGAACCTTGGGAAAGGCATTCCTGAGAGGCTTACACGAAGAAATTCAGAACGCATGGGCCATGAGGGATCAAGACTTCACGACAACTGAGGAAATGGCGGTATGGGCCATTATTCAAGAAAACCGCTTGGACGTTATTAAACATGTGCAAAGGAGGTCAAAGACCAAAACATACGACAACGACAGAAACTACGACGGCACCTTCAAGACCCAACGACTACAGGAGACGCGAGGAGATCCAATGGACCTAGATGCGACTAGGCGAAGACAAGCTCTTAACATATCAAAGACCGAATATTGGAGGAGAAGAAACAACAATCTGTGTATGGCATGTGCAAAGCCAGGACACATGATGAGAAACTGCACCAACCCAAAAGACGAAAAAGAATACCCGGCAAGGACAGTCAGTAGGGTTCAAAACCCACGATGGAAACAAAGAACAGCAATCCGCGAAATGGATCTTGAAAGTGAAAAGAACGAAGAGGAAAAAGACGCCGGTCCCCAGTAAGTGATGGTCTGAGGGACAAGGGGAAAATGAAACCCATCGAGATAGGAAACTTCTACGCGGCACTAAACAACACAGAATCACTGGAACAAGAAAACGACCATGTCATGGTAAAAATGCGACTACAAGGCAGAGACAAGATTATCAGCATCAACGGAATGATTGACTCAGGAGCGACTGAGGACTTTATTGATAAGGAGGTATGCGAAAAGTACGGCATGCCTATGGCGAAAGCCAGACAACAACGATAGATTTACCAGGCAGACGGCAAACTCAGCGTGATGGGTCCAGTTACTAATACGACGACAGGACCTATGGACATCGGTAGCCATAGGGAAATGATTACCTTCCAAGTAGCAAATTGTTACCTATCGTGACTTAGCAAGATGGAACATTTCACATGACTCACGATTTGTGAGATCATTTATGATTATGAAGTTTGATTTGATTTATGTTTATGGTTTCATGACTCACGATTGTGAGGTCATATGATGTTATGACTTTCGCACCTGACTACAAGTATGAGTCATGGGTTTCACGCATGTGACGCGATTAGCGCACATCACCTTTTCTGGAAATTGGATATTATGGGGATTGTATACTATGACTCAAATTGTGAGTCATAGGATGTTTGTAATACCATGACTCACACGGCAATCATAGTAAGGAGGTGATACATTGTAAAGTCACCAGGGTTAGGGTTGTGGGAAGAGCGCCTATATAAGGAGGGTCACGGACACAGATAGCTAGCTCTTCACGCAACCACCTAAGTTACTTCCTATGTTATACTTTTACTATTAGTTCAATTAACCCTTTATTCTTATTACGACCAACCGTTTATATCACCGACCGAAAGGTGATTCAAGAACCGTATCGCTAAGGAGCATTCGCACGGGCTAGGAGTGAAAGGACTCAGTGTTCCCTAGGCGACCTAAGGCTATGAGACCTGAAGGGAAGTAAGACGAGCGGAACATATCGTTACCTGTTGCAGTTGAAGGAGATAGTGTGCCTTGTCCGGCAGAGTAAGGATAGGTTTGTAATATTTGGTTACGTCTCTTGCGACACTTAACCAATACAAAACGGATTCACCTACAGATACATAAGTCCTATACTTCAACAACCCACAGACTTTCTTAGGACTACAAGCAGAACTTGGACAAGTGTCACGATTGGTGACTAAGCAAGGCAGAATTTCGCATGACTCATAGTTATGAGTCACAAGGTTGTTATATTTCGCACTATGACTCATTAGAAGTCATGGAGTTTCACATGGTGCACACTTGTGCAATCATTGTTATGTTGTGATTGATTGATCGTGCGCATGACTAACATTTGTGAGTCATATGATGTAATGATTTTCGCACATGACTCACACTATATGTCATGGGTTTCGCGCATGTGACCACTTTAGGGCACATGACTTATTATATGAGTTATGATTGGTTGGTGCGCGGCGCAGTTGACTCAGAGGAGTCAGCTGACGGATTTCATACTATGACTCACTATGAGTCATCGAGGTCGTGTGACTCACAGGTATGAGTCACCAGGGTTAGGGTTGAGGGAAGAGTGCCTATATAAGGACCTCTAGGCGACCTGTAGTTAGGACTCTTCACGCAACCATCTAAGTTCTTAATTATACAATTACTTTACCTCTTTACCGTTCCATTCCCTATTGGCATTGTGCGATAGGAACCTTAGGGTTCAGCTATCAAGACAACGTAGGCATATGCCTAAGAGCAATAGTGGAACTCCGCCTAGTACTACAGGTTGCAATAGTACTCCTACCCTGGTGGCTGAGATTAGGGCCACGCCCCATACTGGACTACAACAACGGCCCGGTCATATTCATCCAACCCAAAGAGAAGTGGTTACCTGTTGCAGAACCAGCTTACGGCATAGGATCGTAATATTTGGTTGCGTCACCTAAACAACACCCAACTACAAAACGGCAGACTCTACAGACAACGACATCGACCTTACTGAGGGCGCCATCGATACCTCAACACTTGGCCCGGCACTTGAAGAAGCAATTAGCACAAACCTATCCAGAAGCCAGTCACAAAGAACCACAAGTCCGGTGACCCCTCAGCCTGCCTCACCAACAGGATCTCTGGAACCAGAAACCCCAAGACCAGAAAGGATGTCAGCACCGAGACCAGCAACTGCCAGTGGAGGAGCAGGAATTCAACTAGCAGGATTTACAACTGCACAGTTCCAAGAGATCCTGACTCTGATAAACAACCAGCGAGAAACAACCAACAACCGGATCAAAGTCGAGAAACCTCCTACCGTCTCTGGAACAAGGACCAAACTACGAACCTTCTTAGTGCAATGCTAACTATACTTTGAAGCAACACAAGAAACACGACATACAGAACGCATCACCTATGTCAAGAGCTTGTTAAGGGATGCAGCAGCAAGCTGGATAACCCCATTTGCAGATGGATGCAAGCCGGAGACCTGGACTACATATGAAGATTTCACTATAGCCCTCAAAGACCAGTTTGGGGATGTGGATACAGAAAATGCAGCTAGGACAAAACTCGACTGCCTGAGGCAAGGCAAGGAACCAGTCATGGAATACTGGAATGACTTTCGCCTCACAGCTACAGAGGCGAATGAGGATGATGGTACACTAAGACGCCAATTCCTTAAAGGAATTAACCGAACGCTCCAGGACGCATGGGCAGCGGACCACATGGTAGCGGCAAATGTCAATGTCCTTGCAGCCTGGGCAATCGAAAAAGAAAACCGGATTAACATGATCAAGCACCTTCAAGGAAACAACAGTACCTTTATCCAACAACAGGAAACCCCCAGGAACAATAACGGAACCTGGAAGTCGGGCAACACTATGGAAACCCGAGGCGACCCAAAGGACCTGGATGCTACCAGAAGGCGTCCACGACTAAACCTCTCACGAGCAGAGTTCACAAGAAGAAGGGACAACAACCTATTCCTAGGATGCGCCAGACCTGGGCACAGACTCAGTAATTGCCAAAATGCAAGAGATGAGAAGGACTATACTAGGCAGTTCAACAGCAAGACCAACAATAATCGCTGGAAACCACGAACCAACCTACACGAAATCGAGATCAGAGAAACACCTGAAGAGTCGGGACACGAAGACAGTCCCCAGTAAGAGATGGGCTGCGGGACAACAAAACCAAAACCATCGGAATTGGCAACATCTACATGGCACTTACAAATACGGAAACATTGGAACAAGAACAAGACCATGTCATGGTCAAAATGCGTTTACATGGCAAGGACAAGACAGTCATCATCAACGGCATGATTGACTCGGGCGCTACAGAAAACTTTATTGACAAGGAATTCTGGAACAAGCACGGCATACCAACAAAGAAAGCGAAAGAAATACGGGAAATCTACCTTGCGGACGGGGAGCCGAGCGCTATGGGACCAATTACCCATATAGCGGAAGTACCTATGAACATCGGCAGCCATAGGGAAGTGGCAACCTTCCAAATCGTAGATCTACTCAACTATGAGGCAGTGCTAGGGCTGCCATGGTTAAGAAGACACAACCCCAAGATCGATTGGGAAAGCAATAAGATCACGTTCGATAGCGAGTGGTGTACCAGAGTATTCCTCGAAAGCTCGCCAGCAGTAGACTTAGTCCCTGAATCGGAAGCCCTGGAAGAGAACTTGGAGATACAGTTCTCTACGAT
>QFET01001267.1:0-31137 GCA_003316355.1 Tuber calosporum | reverse complement strand
TAACAGTCATTATCTCTTTTGCGCCGATCCTTCTCAGCCTGGGATACTCTTGGATGCTGGGAGGTATTGTTGGAGAACATTGGTTGATTTCGCTGGGTGTTGTTCTGGGGGCGCTTGGGTGCTTGTTGGGAAACTGCATTTGAGATTGCATTTCCTTGACGATTTCCATAGAGTCCTGTAGAGTGGGCAATTGCATCTCGCTTTTCCGCTATTTCCACTAGTTGGTCAAAGGAGGTATCTGAAGTGATATGTGGTTTCACTTCCCGCTTGAGTTTGATATCCATGGCATCTAGGAGTCTCTGCTTCGCTGAATAGTCCGAAATTGTTCATGGGGGGAGACTGTCTCTCAAGGTTTCAAGTCTGATTACAGTATCGGTAATCTGTGCTGTTTTTCCGCTGGTAGTTTGCTTGACTTGTAGCCAGTGTTCATAGATGGTATCAGTGGATGTGGAAGGAAGGAAGTAGGCCTCGAATTTCTGTTTGAGTCCAGCAACTGTGTGGTCTCCTTGGGAGGCTTCATATTGGGTGAATTTATCGAGGGCTTTCTCTCTGCAATCGGCTCCATAGTATGGCAGTGCTTCAGGGGCATCATCAGTTATGCCAAAGCAGGCGATGTATCGATGGACTGTGTTGAACCATGAGTTGATTCTCAATGGGTCTCGATCTTTTCCTTCTCCTGTGAATGTAAACGGTGCTGGCCATTTAGGACGTTTATTTCCCTCTGGGGGGGCTGCCATGGCAATGGGTGCAGGGCTTGGATTGCTTGGTGGACTTGGTGGTCTTGGTAGACTAGGTAAATCGTCTGGTACAGGGCTTGGTTCTCTTGGTTCTCTTGGTAGACTAGGTGGTCTATGTGGTGAAGCTGAGGGTGCTGGTCCTGGAGCGTCCTCTGGACCGGAATCTGATTCTGATTCTGAGCTTGGTTCTCTCTTGGATTGGACTTCTTGGTGGAGCTGTTCTTGGACTTGTTCTTAGACTTGGGCTTGGTCTTGGACTTGGTCTGGAGCTTGGGCTTGGGCGTGGTCTTGGGCTTGGTCTTGGTCTTCTTCTTCGCTGCTGCTGCTATCTGCTGAAGATAGTTCTGAGTCCTCAGATGGTGGTGCAGGTGGGGGTACTAGCGCTTGACTTTGGAGTCCTAAGGAGGATGGTACCGATCCTCTAGTGAAGTGCGTTCTGGTATCTCTTGGAAGCGAAATGGTTGCTAGCTGGGGTGAGCTGGTCTCGCCAAGAGTCCGCTCAAGGCCTTCTTGGAAACAGGGAGGTGTACTAGTACTGCAGGGTCAAGGTAGGCGAAGGGTGATCAGTCCTCTGCCTAAGATCAAAGGTATACTTAAGTCTTGGTCAAAAAATGTAACCTACTCCCAAGTATCTCGAGAATCCCAGAGGGACCCTGAAGATACTATTAGGATAGGGGGAGAAGCGTCAATGGATATGTCTTCAATAGACAAGGTAAAAGGTATGGAACTTATAGATTGACCGTTCAACTTGTAGTATTAAAGATGATAGTCCTGTTAGGCTTGAGAGTCCGAATCCTTAAGGGATTGCAGGCTCTTTAAATACAAAAGATTGTATCTAGGAAAACTAAACAAAGCGCAAACATCCTGTCCAACAAACATGCTAACAGAAGCAGCATACCAAGGTAACCATATTCCGAAAACAGAGGGTTAAAAGCGACATGGATGGAGCAAACAAAACAAGTAATGGAATCCAAACAGGAAGGAACAAGAGATCGCTACTACTATACAAATCCAGTAGGTCTAGCAGGAGGATAGCGATACCCAACTGGGTAGAAGCAAGGAGGGGTGGTGATAAGCGAAACAAAAAAAGAATAACCAGTTAGGAAGTCATAACCAAGTAGGAAGGGACAACCAAATAGTAGCGCTTATCAGGTATAAACCCAAATAAGTAATAACATCAAGTCAGTATTAATAGTAGAAACATAATAGGATTCCATTACAAAATGCTAACCAGAGTGGTAATAGTGGTATCAGAACATGTATATATGTTACACGCCCAAAACTATTCCCCCAAAACTATACCCTCAAAATCATATGCACAAAATTATATACTCAAAACTATATGCTCAACACCTTAAGGCCAGAGCTCTACACACAAAATGATACACCCAAAAATCTGATTTTCAAAGTCATCCCCTCGATGATCAAATACCCTTGGTCATATGTCCAATAGCTTTATATAATAGTAGGGTCATGTACTTCAGATACGGTAATAGAATTTGAGATAGAAACATTTTGGTCTAGTTACTAGTAATCCCTCATGAAGGAAAGCAGGGCTTCACTCAGTTGGGACATTGGGGATTCGGGAATGGGGCCCTGCTAGGGTAATACGCAGGAGAACAAAAATCCCTACACTATCTCATGGCCCGTGCAGGGCCCTGAGCAAGGCAGGGCGGGAAGATGAGACATAAAATCAACTCAAGACAGTGTCGAGAGCCGGGCACATAAGAGAAAACTCACCCTGCCCCGCCTGTAACAAACACTACCTGTGGCCTTGCCAGAGTCCTGGAAAGTCTGGGGCTTTCCTACAATACTGCCTCTATTCTACCCCTGGTATGCACGACCTATTCCTTCCCTTGGAACTCCTGGGGTATAATCTTGCTGAACCTTATAAGCATACAGAACGCAGCTAGCCAGAATCTATATATTCCAGTAAGGAAATCAAATACAAAAGAAAATAAATCAAATGAATGTTATCTGACAAAGGAAAGGCTAACAAGAGTGGTAATAGAGGTACTATAATATGTGCACATGTCATACCTACAAATTCATGGACATAACGACAGTTAATCTTCTATGAAACTTTCAGACAATGATTCATGTCCTAAATGGGTTGAAAGAGTGGAGATGGTGGGAACCTGAGGCTGAGGATTGGATAGTGATAATACTGAAGAAGTTGATGATATTAAGAATATGCTGATGGGGCTTAATGTTCACTATGATTAGCCGCCAAGGAATAATGAAACCTCATTGACCGATTCGCCTCGAGTTCCCTTGCCAATCCGAGTTCATACTCTAAACTAAGTGCTTTGTGCCAAGTCCAATTATTCAAGTTTTTGCGGTAAGGAAAACGATAGAGTTAAGGCGTTCGTATAACTTAGCAGGCCCTGTTCCAGGGGTCGCGGAGGAGACCGAACCCCTTGGAGCAGTGGTCGGGCAGATTTTTTTCTCTCCCAACACTTCACCAACCGGTGCGCCACGATCTCGATGCTGGAATCTTAAATACCCATCAAAAACCGGGTTGACTCGGCCGAGGTGCTCACATACAGGCAGCCAGCGTAGGGTACGGCATCCAAATACAGGGATGAAAAGTCTGTACGGCACATTGTCTAGGCGCATACGAACGCCCATATTCGTACACAAATTTTCGGGTGCTGCATACTGGATACTTGTAATCTGGGAATTCGCTAACACAATGTGTCAGGCCCTTCTAAGGACATTTCCAGAGGCGAACGATGGCGATGCTTGACTGGCTTCCTGCAGACCAGAAAGGATTTACGGAATCTTGTCTCAGATACCAGTATGGCAGGTCCTATTACCTGAATGAAAGGGATAAAGAGTGTATCATACGTGTGACGCGAGGTTACTGCACAATTGAACTAACACCCCTATCCTATACGCAGTGCGCGATTTCAGGGTTTGTAGCTCTAAGCACCTTCTTGTCTTTGCTTTGCAAACTTCCTCAGCCTTATGTTTTCAAGATATCGTAAATAGGGCGTGGATTTAGAGTATAACTAGTTTTCTCCATTGACTACAACTTATGCTGCAACTTAGTAAAAGATGTATAATAAGTCGGTTATCAACTGATTTGCGATGATACGGTAATTGAGACGCATCAATATCATCCCCCAGCTCTACGTTGATAACTTTAATCCCACCATTCTTGATCCTGAGGCACTTAATTAAGCGATCTGGGGGAGTTGGGCCAATAGGTATGTGGGGCTATTCCCCTAACCTTCCAGCTAGGGGTGACGGTCCCGATCTGCTCCGAATCCCTCTGCATCTCAAGAAGTAAAATGTAATTCTGAAAACAGGATGATTTCTCAACTATTGTAGCTGAAGATTGAGTAAAGGGGAGTGTACGATTTGCGTAGTTAAGATTTTATACTTTTAAACTAGGGGAATAGGATGACTCAAACCCACAGCATTGGGCCTATGGTAAATAATTTAATAACATTGATTTTGAAAAATAGTCCAAAAAGTAACATACTAAATAATTACATAGTATAGGGGAATTTTGTCTAGATTTTCTTTAGATAAGATGACAAAACATTAGATAAGGTGTGCAATAGTAGTATATAGTAAGAGAAGGTTTTACTGGATAATAACACCTCATGCTTACAAGAAGTATTATCTATAGCAGAATGGCATCGCATTAATGAAAGAATAATCATGACAGGAGATATCTAATAAGCTCAATTATACAAGTTTATGTTGTGGATAGTCTGGATACATATATACTAGAAAATATATATGAAAGAGAGATAGCTATACAGACTGATCAACTGGTAATATATACTGTGCTGGCAATAGGGTTTTCCATAAGCTGGAAAGCTTCAAGAGTCAGGATAGGTGAATATATTCCCCTAGCTAAGTTGACTTAAGCCTATTGAAAATTAGGCTGAGTCAAACCCAATTTAGACTTGACCCTTTTTCATATCCTACAATCTAAAAAAGAGTACAAAGAATATATAAAGAAGGATTCTGGTATTACTAGATATGTAATTGAATACTAGAGAAAGTATAATATGTAAAAGAAGATTTCGTATAAAAGTCAGTTGGTATTTAACCGTTGAAGGCCTAAAAGCTTTGCAATTCCAGTTAAACAAAGAATATAATTGTTATACAGGACTGTAAATTAGAGAGGATAATCTTTAGTGAGCAGAAATTATTTCAAGTGTGTATTGCTATGCCTTCATTATATTATATTACATACTCTTTTATGGTATGGATAATGAAACCAAGGTTTTATCTAGTGTAACAGGCGCTAGCCTGTGTGAACGGTTATACAATAGAGTCTAAGCGGTAGCCTGCTATCGCTTTGGTATCTAAGGGAGACCTGCTGAGAGGCGAAGACAAGGGGAGTACAGTAGAGTGGTTTATAGAGCGAAGGGGAACAATAGGATCGCCGTTCAACCAAGTGTATTCACTGTCTAGGCATCTGTTTGAAGTCTGATGTCTCCTGCTAGCCAGGAGACAACTCTTAAATACATGAAATCTTTCCTGCAAGAGCTGAGGCTCTAGAAACCCGCAGCCACTATCATTACCGGTGAGTGTACAGCTACTGGAATCCTGTGGCCCTGCCGGAGTCCTGGAAAGCCTGGGGCTTTCCCACAACACTGCCTCTATCCTACCGCTGGTAAACATATCCTGTTCCTTCCCTTGGAACTACTGGGGCACAATCCTGCCGATCCTCCAAAGCATACAGTCATCAGGGCGCCGGAATCTAGAGATTCCGGGAGGGAAATCAAATACAAAAGACATCAAATCAAATGAATGTAATCTAACCAAGGAAAGGATAACGAGAGTGGGAATAGAGGTACCGGAACATGTACACATGTTACATTCCCCAAATCTGAACAAAACTTATCTTCTCCTCAGGCCATAGGCCTCATCGCCACTCTCCCAAGGCCATAGCATAAAATCATCATCAGTGTTGAAGTAGCTATCATCTGAGCCTGCAATATCATATTCTTTATCGTTATAGGGCTGCCAGAAATCGTTGGGTACTATGGTTCTGGGGCAAGGGATTGTAGAGACTTCCATAGGCTCCCAAGAGGTCCTGACATAGTGGGAGGTGATCTTAGGCATCGGTTCTGTGCTGTGGTTTTCTTTCCAATATTCCGCTATGATTTCCATTGAGTTCTCCAGGTTCACGATAGGTTCCCAAGAGTGATCTGTCCTTTGATACCCTTTCCAGTGTACCAGGAACTCCACTCTGTTGTTCTGTAGGGGATAATCCAGTATCTCGTCTGCTTCCCATTCTTCTGCATTATTGATGAGTATAGGAGCCGGCCTATCCATCCTCCTAGATGCAAATCTATTGGGATCGTTCTCATAGTATTACTTGAGGCATGAGATGTGAAAGTATGGCTTCTGGCGCTCTATTCTCTTAGGCCATTCCAGCTTGTAGTTATCGCTACTAGAGTCATGCTCTAGGACCTTAAAGGGTCCAAACCAGCCAGGCTCTAGCTTCTTGAATCGTCAAGGGGCGGAGGTGTAAGGGTGTCCTCTAACAAGAAGTCTGGTGCCAATGTTGGATGGTCTTCGATAGGGGTGCCTCTTTTTATCTGCTTGCACAGTCTGCCGGAATGTGGCATGCTTTCTGGCCATATCAACTTCCATCCTGGTGGCTTCATGGGCATTCAAGATCTCGTCCACTGCTGGTACTTTTCTGGCGGATCTGAGGACAGGATTGAAGAGCTTCCAAGGAGGTCCATAGAGTGCGTGGTATGGAGATATTCCTAAGGATTCATGGGGGGCGCCATTCATGGCTGCTGCTATTGCTGGAAGGGCTTTGGACTAGTTGTTCTGTCTTTTGTTGATGAAGTTCCTCATCATCTGTTGAAGGGTGCGAATCCTGCACTCTACCTGGCCATTGGTTTGGTGGTGGTATTGAGTTGCCATCCAGACCAGGATTCCCATTGACTTCATCATCTGAGACCAGAATTTAGAGGTAAAGCGGGAGTCTTGGTCCAGTACTATGCTTAGGGGATGTCCATGAACATCTAATATCGTCCTCTGGAGCTTGCTGAATATTATTTCGGAGGTGGCAGAGTCCTAAAGGGGTATAAGATAAGTATAGGAGGTAAATCGTTCGATAATAACCATGATGGTACTATAGTTATTTGATTTGTTGAAGGAGCCAGCTAAATCGATGGCAAGGGATTGGTAGGCTTCGTCAGGTGCTGGCAGGGCTAGAGATCTACCTGCCGGAAGTGTGGTTGGCTCCTTGATAATCTGACAATGATCACAAGAGCGACTGTAGGCTATGAAGTCTTGGCGCATCTGAGGCCACCTGAAGAAACAAGCGGCGTATTTGTAGGACTTGTAAGCTGAGAAATGTCTTAGCCCATCATGAACTGTTTTAAGGATGAAATCCCGTAGGGATACTCCCCTTTCTAAGGGTCCCATAGGGATATAGATGTTAGAATAGCTGTTGATATTGTCAGCTTTGAGGAGGCCATCCTGGATTGAATAGTGTAACTTGTCAGTTATCTCCAGGACTCACTGGAAAAGAGGGTCATTCTGGAGAGCTTCAATAACAGCAGGGCGGAATTTTCCCATGAGGGATGAGTGGAGAGTAGCAAGGAAGGTTTGGGCCTTATCAGTTTCCCTAGAATTCCAGAAAGCTTCAGGATCACTATAGAGGGGTCTAGAAGCTGGGGAAGCTGGTGAAGCCAGAGGTGGGGAGGCTGGAGTCATGATATCTGCAAGTCTGAGGTATTTGTTTCCTGGTGAGGGTAGGGACATAGAGCTATCATTTGGTAGAGGGGGGCTACTGTCCATTGAAGTATGTGATGTTGCTTTCGCTTTCTTTGCTTGCTTTCGCTTTTCAGGATCCTTGGGGAAATATCCATTGGCCTCTTTGCTGTCTCTGTGTGTGAGGCACTGGTCATCATAGCAAGCAGTCCAAGAGAGCGCTGATGTTACGATCCTATGCGGTAAGCTGACTTGCAACAGGTAACTACTTCTCTTTGGGTTGGATAAATATGACCGGGCCGTTGTTATAGTCCGGTATGGGCCGTGGCGCTAATCTCAGCCAGCAGGGTAGGAGTACTATTGCAACGAGTAGTACTAGGCGGGTTTCCACTATTGCTCTTAGGCCTATGCCTACGTTGTATGGATAGCCGAACCCTATGGTTCCTATCGCATAACGCCAATAGAGGAGTAGAGAGGTAAAGAGGTAAAGTAATTGTATAGGAAAGAACTTAGATGGTTGCGTGAAGAGTCCTAGATACAGGCCGCCTAGAGTCCTTATATAGGCACTCTTCTCTCAACCCTAACCCTGGTGACTCATACCTATGAGTCACCTATCCTCGATGACTCGTATTGAGTCATAGTATAAAATCCATCAGCTGACCCCTTTGAGTCAACTGCACAATGTTTCAAATCCAATCATAACTCGTAAAACTAGTCATGTGCCCCCAAGTGGTCACATGCGCGAAACCCAGGACTCATAATGTGAGTCATGCGCACAATCAACCACTCACAATATAACAATGATTTGTACTATTGTGCATCATGTGAAACCCCATGACTCCTAATGAGTCATAGTGTGAAATAAGAACCTTATGACTCATAACTATGAGTCATGCCGTATCCTGCCTTGCTTAGTCACCAATCGTGACAGCTGAATGGCTTCGTTCCTCACAAGTCTGATGAAGGTTCAAGGTAGCTTTGTCTGCCCAAGAGTTGCCGGCCTGGATGCTGCTATCGTTGCTGCTAGCGCTACACTTGCGCTTTTGGGAGCAAGTGACTGCATTGGCTCCTATATCTTTGCTTGCTAGGTAGTCTGGGGAGGAGCGGTAGATAGATTCGTGAGTAGTGAGAGTAGGACAGTGCTGTGTTTCTTCAATGGTGTCCATTTCGCTGTTGGAATCTAGGCTATAGTATGAGGAAGAAGTGTAGTTGGTTTGAATATGATTGGAGTTGTGGTTCTGGAGATCTGAATTTTCAGAGGTGGGGTCCTGTAATATTATATCTTCAGGCCCAGAATTGGTCTTAGGAACTCTGGATAGATAGTCTGCCAGAAAATTCGAAACTTCAGGCATGTATTCTATTTTAAAATCAAAGCGGCTAAGATACATTATCCATCTCTGCTGCCGCTCACTGAGATTCTTCTGGGTCATGAGCTTGGTAAGACTCTCATGATCGGTAACTATGGTGAACTTTGTGTGGGACAATAAGTGGGCGAAGGCTTGTACAGCCTCAACTATTGCAAGCGCTTCCTGTTGGTGGGTGGGGTACTTACTCTGAGATGCTGACAGTTTCCTAGAATGAAATGCTGCCGGTCTGGCTGTATCTCTGGTTGGTCCTTGGCCTATCCAAGTGCCACTTCCAGTAGGAGATGCATCGGTGAATAGCCAGATTGGTTCTGGGTTGGTATAGTTAATAGGTCTAAGCACCTGATGATTTTTAACCACCTTTTTCAGTGCTTGAAAGGCTGCATCCTGCAAGTCTGTCCATATCCATTCAGCATCGCCGGTAAGCTCTGTAAGTGGTGTAGAAATGGTGGCAATGTGTGGGAGGAACTGGGAGATATAATTAACCATCCCACTAAAGCGCTGAGGTTCCTTTCTGTTCTAAGGTCTTATCCAGTCCTCAACGCTTCTTATCTTCTCTGGTGCTGGGTGAATGCCTTATACATCAATAAGGTGACCTAGTATATCAAGTTTTTCTACAAAGAAAACACTCTTCTTTGGGTTGGCATATAGCTGCGCTTTTTCCAGCTTCTTGCAAATAGCTTTGATATGCTTGATATGGTCTTGGTGTGTATCGCTATATATCAGGATATCGTCAATGTATACCTATACAAAGACTCCTAACTCTTCTGACAGTGTATCTTCCATGACTTCCATGAAAGTTCCAGGAGCATTTGTATCTCCTTGCAGCATTACTTTGCAGGCGAAGCCTCCAAAGGGTGTCTTGATAGTGTTATACTTCTCATCCTCAGGTTCAACCCTGGTCTGAAAGTAGGCATCACTGAGGTCTATCTTGCTTCGGAATTTGGCTCTGCCCACAGTGTTGAGTATGAGCTGCTGATTAGGGATTGGGGCTTCGTCCTTCTTAGTGTTCTTATTTCTATAGCGAAGGTCCACTAATGGTCTTATCCTGCCATCAGGTTTCCCTTGTATGAACATGCTGGCGCCTCCATGAGTCAGTGATCTGTAGAGTATCCCAGCCCTGATTTGCTTCTCTATCCATGCCTTGAATTTAGGGATCAATTTTTCAAGGGTCTTGAAGGTTGGCATCTTGACATAAAGGTCTGGGTCCTTGATCATGATCTGGTGGTTAAAGTGCCGCAATGGTGGTATGGTTTCAGGTATTTCTGTAACAAAAACCTGAGGCAACATCTTGAGGAAATCTGGTATATCTTCCTGTTTAGCTATCGCTGAACGAGGCTGGGTGCTGTTCCCATTGCAGTTTACTCTGACTTTATGGTCAGGGAAGTAGAGGGTATTTTTCCGGCAGTCTATGACTGCTCCAAAGCGTATAAGGTCATCCATACTGAGTAGGATATCATAATCTGATACTGGAGTGACACTCATGATTACCTTGGGTACCTTCATGCTTCCAATTTCGATATCTGTGATGCAGGTGTGATTGCTGCTTGATCTGGATCCTTTGAAAGTCATTTTGAGTGTTGTAGGTGTCTTCTGATTGGTATAAGGAATATTGTTTGTTGTAACAAAGCGATTGCTAATTAGGGTACCTCCAATGGTTCCTGTATCTGCTAGGACCCTGGCGGGTTTCTTGTTGACTAGCATTGTGAATTCTGATACTTGGAATGGCCTGGCCGCTTCCTTGGGGGCGTCAACAGTAGTATTGTAAGTAAAGATGGCATTCCTTCCATCCAACTCTTCTGAGTCATCGCTTTCTGCCTCATAGTGCTCTTCCTCGCTATCTGGGGTGTCCTGGATGACAGTGACATGATTTGACTTGATTTCCTTCTTAGGACAATCATTGGCCATATGTCATGCTTCTCCACAGGAGTAACAGGCACCTTCTCTCTTGTGTCGATCCATTTCCTACTTGCTTGGTTTCTTATGCTTGGGAGGGGTCGATTTTCTCGCTTGAGCTTTGCCTTTTCCTGCTGGCTTGTTGCTGGTTTGTTGTGGAGAGTTCTTAGCTTTGTTTGGCTTATTTCCAGAGGTGCTGGAGGGGCTGCCGCTACTCCAATAGGCTCCTGTCTTGAACATTGTTGCATCATATCTCTCTGCCAGTTGGACAACTTGATTCCAGGTATCGGTTTCTCTTATCTGTGGTTCCACATTTCTGCTGAGCCTGGGATCCATGGCATCCAAAAAGCGTTGTCTTTGTGCATAGTCTGATATTGAGTCTCTAGGCAGTGTTCCTCTTAGCTCTTCTAGCTCTCCAGCAATCGTGGAAATACTCGCCGGCTTGCCTCCTGAGGACTGTTGTATCTTCTACCATTTGAGGTATAGGTCATCGGTGTTGGTTGATGCTTCAAAAAGCTGTTTAAATCGATTCTTGAATTCTTGGAGGGAGGGTTAGTTGTCTTCAAACTCATCCATGAGGTTGAGGTAGGCACTATGTGCTCGCTTTTCTGTATAGCCGCCATAATAGTCCACTATATCCTCAGTGTCATCAAGGACATCATACTTGGATAAGTACTTCTAACCTCCCTAAACCAGTGCTTGAGTTTGTCTGGTTGTAGATCTTCACCTTCTCCACTGAATTTGGATAGTTGTGGAAGCTTGATCTTTAGTTTCCTGGGTTGGTCTGGAGTGTCAGCCATCGTCCTAGATGCTGGCGGAGGTACTGGCAGGTGTCTGGGAGTTTCTGGTTCTTTCACTTCTCCTTGAGGTGCTGGTGGTTGTCTAGAGGGTCCTGGGGAGACTGGAAATCTGCCAGTTGGTGTCTCGCTTCTTGAGGGTACTGCAGAGTGTGGTAGGGTCCCAAAGACTGTCTCCAAGATGCTTCTGGTTCTTGGTCTCGATTCCTGAGCTGTCTCTCTTCTCTGGCTTTCCCTTTGGACGATTTGCTCTGCGGTAAGGTCCTCTTCTGAGTCTGTATCAAGGTCTCGTGGTTGTAGGAAACTTTGTTTAGGTATAGGTGTATCGTCACCTTCTACTTCTGGGTCTGTGTCTGGGTTATTCCCAAGTCTGCTGGGAGGTCTGGATATCATTCCAGACCTAGTGGTCTGACTTCTTCTGTCTGTAATGATGAATGTAGCACTAGGGCCGGGAGTCTCTCCCTACCGCTCCAGCTTCTAACTAGTTATTAAGAAATGGGAAGGGTGATCAATCCTACCCACTGTTCTCAATCCTGAGAACCAGATATCACCTGCTGAGGCGAAAAAAATGTAACAGGCACTAGCCTGGGTGATCGGTTATACAATATAGCCTAAGCGATAGCCGGCTATCGCTTTGGTGTCTAAGGGAGACCTGCTGAGAGGCGAAGACATGGGGAGTACAGTAGAGTGGTTTATAGAGCAAAGGGTAACAATAGGATCGCCGTTCAACCAAGTGTATTCACAGTCTATGCATCTGTCTGAAGTCTGATGTCTCCTGTTAGTCAGGAGACCACTCTTAAATACATGACATCTTTCCTGCAAGAGCTGAGGCTCTGGAAACCCGCAGCCACTATAATTACCGGTGAGTGTACAGCTACCGGAATCCAGTGGCCCTGTCGGAGTCCTGGAAAGCCTGGAGCTTTCTCACAATACTGCCTCTATCCTACCGCCAGTATACATAACCTGTTCCTTCCCTTGGAACTCCTGGGGCACAATCCTGCCGATCCTCCAAAGCATACAGTAATCAGGGCGCCGGAATCTAGAGATTCCGGTATGGATACCAAATACAAAAGACATTAAATCAAATGAATGTAATCTGACAAAGGAAAGGCTAACGAGAGTGGGATTGGAGGTACCGGAATATGTACACATGTTACATCTAGCAAATATCTTTCTTATTTTCTATCAATAACTCTATTAAATTCAACTCTTTCATACTTGCACACCAAGTAACGTAATGGCTAAAGGTTTCTTTATCGCAACCTTGTGATCAAGTTCTTAGAAGAAATATTAAACTTGTTGTAGTTACAATAATCAGATCCAAATATTTATAAAGAAAGCGATATATATAGTATTATTAGGTACATGATATGGATAGTTGATCCTTAATATTATAAAATAACAACTTACCTATACGCAATCTACTAATGTTTGTGAACTCAACTGGGTCCGCATATGCAGTCAAGATTGCATCCCAAAGGCCTGCAGGAAGTTCATTTTTAAAAAAATGGTTAATAGAAAAAGGTTGGAAAAAGAGGTCAAAGGATAAGAGAATCATGAAGCCACATTCTGAGAGGAAGTAGAGCGGCGGTTCACCCATTGGTAGGAGAGAATACAATCATAAATCTGTTACTGGATATGATTCTAAAAGATAGATTAGACATAGTTATTTACATAAAATTTAATATTAAAAATAGAAATTATTTCCGCCCCTATCCACACTGCAAGTATCAACTCACATTAGCATAGAAAGGTTATCATAGTTTACCCTTTCAAGGGGATAATTAACTCCTTGGTCTTCTATAAACTTGTTCAAATGTGTATGGGCACTATCTTATATCTATCGGAATATACTAACCCAATACTAAGCGAGTATTACAAGCACGCCTTGATGAGGAGAGATAGATTTATGAAGGTAGATTAATAGGTAGTCTGTTCCTTATTCTTCTAAGCGAGAAAAGTGGGCGGTAGCCCCTATATATACAAGAGTGCGCCCTCCCGTTATCTAAAAGAATATAAAAGGGAAAAATATAAGTACGAACGTGTTTTACCGTAACGTGAGTAGGAAAAACATAAGTGCCAACGTATTTGACCCTGAAAACCTGCCAAGAAAATCCCAAAAGTTTGTATAAAACTAAAGTGGTGTGAGGGGTTTCGTTGTGTATGATAAGACATAAAGGACGGAACAATGACCATTAAAATATGTGATAAGCAAGTGAAATAACCCGAATACCAGATAAAGAAATATACATAAGAATCCTTATCGTAATACTGAAATATAATAGAAATAAACGCACAGTATGTCCTGGCTGTAGTAATGTATGCAGTGTAATAGGTATTGCCGAAACACTAACTAAGTAAGAGAATATACGATATGTTCAAGGAAATATTCATATGAAAATGAATAAGAATTTTCAACACTTCCCCTCATTAGCTACAGCTCAGAAGTCCCATCAACCGTGTATGTGCCGGTTTCGCTAAGATTTTGGTGCAGATATCGGCAAGGTTTTCTGACGACTCAACTTTTAGTAAAGTGAACGAACCGCGGTCGAGTTCTTCTCGTATTTTGTGAAAGTGAACATCGATGTGTTTGGTATGTTCATTGAGTTGATGGTTTGTCGCAAGAAAATTAGCGCCAGTAATATCTGTGTGCAAAGCGATCGGTAAACTTAGTCGAATATCGTTGAGACCTTTTTGGAACCATTGGATTTGTCGCATAGCCAGTGACATAGCAACGTATTCCGCTTCGGTAGTAGATGTAGCGACGGATGCCTGTTTCTTGGATCGCCAGGAATGACATGAACTATTTAAGATAACAATGTATCCAGAGAAGGAGCGGCGGGTATCAAGGCAAGCGGAAAAGTCTGCATCGGCATAGACATCGATAGCGGGAGTTGCGTTGGTTGGGTACGGGTAGAACAATCCTATATTTTCCGTTCCAGCAAGGTAACAAACGATGTGTTTAGTGGCCTTTAAGTGTGCTTGAGATGGGCAAGAAGAAAATTGAGAAAGATATGAAATCGTAAACGAGAGGTCGGGTCTTGTGCCAGTGGTGAGGTACATAAGTGATCCTATAACCGATTGGTAAATGGAGGGGTCTGGTATCCGTATGTCTTCGGTCCCTTTCGTAAGTTGAATGCCTTTTGGTAAAGGGGTAGAAACGGAACGTGAGTTTTCCATGCCATATCGTTGGAGGACTGAGTTGATGTATTTTTGCTGGGTAAGATGTATGCCATCTGGTGTATACGTTATGTGCAAGCCGAGTAGGAAATTAGCTTCCCCTAGGTCAGTGATCTCGAATGCCTTTTACAAGTCTTTTATCAGAGATGTGGCATGAGGGGAATCGGCTGCGTGTATGGCAATGTCGTCGACGTAAACCGATACGTAGAGGTCGTGTTTAGAATGGACGAACATTTATGGGTCGAGGGCTGATGTCGTAAATCCTTTGGAGGTTAAGAATTTTGTTAAGGGAGCATACCATTCATTCACATATTGCTTAAGTCGATAAAGACATCGGTTAAGTTTCCATACTTTTTCTCCGTCATGTTACCCAGGTAACGGTCGTAGGTAAACTTCTTCTTTGAGTTCACTGTAGAGGAAAGCAGATTTGACATCGAACTGTCGCGGTCGCCATTTGTTTTTGGCGCATATCGCGAGGAGGAATCGGAGAGATTCATTACGGATGACAGGGGCGAATGTTTCTTCGAAGTCAAAGCCAGGAATTTGTGAAAACCCTTTGGCAACGGCTCTTGCGCGAAACCTTTCGAAAGTCCCATCTGCATTATGTTTAGTCTTGTGAACCCACTTACTATCGATTATCTTTCTTCCCATCGGTCTCTCAATAACATCGAAGGTTTTATTCCTTTTTAGTGTTTTAATATCGTCATCCATCGCTGTGGTCCACTGTTCCTTAAGCGTACTGTTAATCGCTTGGTGATAGGTGGTGGGATCCTCATCCGGTAGTTCAGTTACATTTCTGCCAAAGCGTACCGGTGGGCGTGAGATTCGTCCTGACCTTGTCCGTGTTTCCGGTTACTCGTCTGGTAGGGCCTCATGTTCTTGAGGTTGTTGTTCCAAGGGAGCAGGTTCCAGAGTAGGTGACAGTGTGTTGGGTCGGTCGTAGTTCTCTGGATGTGGAGGTAATGGAGGAGGATGGATTTCAATCGCTGTTGTGTGGTTGGTAGGTGTCGTACTCGGGTCCAATTCCAAAGTCTTACTGTACGATTGCATGTCTATTGGAAAGGAGGGTGGATGGACGGTCGCAAATTGGGATTCCGGAGCAGGCGTTGTACTTGGCACTTCCAATTGTTCAATCGTTTTAGTGGTCCAGTGTACCTGTCCTGTTTCGGATATCTTATGTTGCAAGGGGATGTATATCCGGTATATCTTCTCAGAGGATATGTGTCCAACAAGATAGCCTTCGATCGCCCGTGGCTGTAGCTTCGTTCCTGATTTTCTGGTCTCCTCAGGTATGTGGACGAAGCATTTGGTCCCGTATGGGCGCAGGTGGTTGATCAACGGCTTTTGGTTGTAGAGAGATTCATAGGGTGTTGAACCTCCTATGGATGGGTTGGGAAGACGGTTTCGGAGGTTTACGGCGGTTGTGATTGCTTCTGCCCAAAGTCGTAGAGTTAAACCTTTTAACATGGACCTAGTGGAGGTTATTATGGTCCTGTTATACCGTTCAGCAACGCCATTTGATTCATGTGAGTAGGGTGGAGTTTTGTCATGGAGTATTCCATGCGCCTGAAACAGGTTTAGCATTTCATGGTTCACGTATTCACCACCGTTATTAGTTCTAAATCGTTTGATTATGGCATTATCTTGGGTTTGTCGCTCCTGGATGAACTGTTTGAAGATTTTTACCGTATCGGACTTTACCTTGATGGGGTAAATCCAGGTGTATCGTGTGCAGTCATCAATAAAGGTGATATAGTACCAAGAATTACCAAAGGATGGTGTCGAGAATTTTCCGCTTAAGTCGGAGTGAATTAACTCGAAGGGGCTTTGGCAAGGGTGCTGTGTTGGTTCTGGTTTTCGTTTGGACGACTTTGAGGTAATGCAAGTTTCGCATTGCCAACCTGTAGGAACCTTAGGGATATGGGGTGTGTCAGAGTATTTGTTGGAGCGAAGGTAGGCAGCTGAGGGATGACCCAAGGCTTCATGCCACTCCTGATAGGTCATTTTGTATGCCTGTTCCTTTCTTTCCTGCACGACATAATCTTGTCCGTCAAGCTTGCCCCATAAAACCTCTTTATTCTCTCCCATGACATACATGTCCTTCCCTGAACTGCGTAAAGAAAACCCTTTTCCCAAAGAAACGATAGCGCGCCACGATAACAAATTGCATTGACCCAACTTAGGAACTCAGAGAATACATTGAAGAAAAACAGGAGATACATGGCCATTAGATGTTTTGGCCATGAGCTTAACTGTTCCACAGCCGCATGACTCTATTACAGAGTCATCGCCTAACTTGACATTTCCATTTTCTGGTTCAAAGTTTATAAAAAGGTCTAGGTTGCTTGTCATATGTGAGCCTTCGCCTGTATCGATTACCTAATTGTGTGGGTGAGGGGTCCTTCGCGTAGTGGTAAGGGTTGTGGATGTACTGACCAGTTTGGATATCTCTTCCTTGCCGATCTTGGCGGTGTCAATCGCCGTCCTTTCCTTCCTCTTTTGGTTATCGGTCTTGAGTTTCTGACACTCTTTCCAAGTATGCCCTTCTTGCATGCAGAGGGGTAATGCTTTTTGCAGTATGAGCATTCCTTGGCTGTGACCGATGTGCTGTTTCCCTTTCGTTGGGGTTGTTCCTTCCCTTTTCCTTTGACTGTGGCGGTTTTATACGCCTTGTCTTCTTCAAAGTTAAACGAAGTTTCAAGGTCCAACAACCTGTTATAGACATGGTTGTAGGTAAGGTCCTCCTTGGTTTGGAGGTTGTCGATGATGTTGTTCATCGACTCGGGAAGGGACCAGAGAAGGACAGCAGCTTTTGCTTCCGATGACTCGAATACCGTCTTGAATGCAAAAGGTAGAGCGTAACGGTCATTTTCGGTAGCAGAGGTGCAACGGTGTTCCATGCGATTCCTGAGGCTGTCGAACTTGTCGATGTCATCAGCGATGGGTTCAGACGACTCGTATTTGGTATCGAGAACAGAGTTGAGTTGGTCGAAGAAGGAGAAGGTGTTTTCTCTGTCAAATATATCCTGGAACGCCGTCCAGATTGCGTGCAGTGTTTTGTGGGTTGCCAGGAGGATGAGCCATTTTGGATCAATGGTCTCAAGGAAGTAGGCCGATGCCCACTGGTAGCGATCACGAAATTCATCTATAGGGTTAACATTCGTCAGATCCCCGTCTTTATCCCGTATTTCATCGGGGATGGTTTCCGTTCCATGCACAATGTCCCAGCAGTTGAACAGTCCGAGGACGTACTCGGAGATGTCATGCCATATGCGGTAGTTCTCTGGCCCAGTCAGCTTTGGGATGGAGCTGAGTTTGTAACTGGGTGCGAAGCCGCGTTTAGAGTTAATAGCGTGTGTCCGTGCCCTTTGGTCAAAGGGCAGAGTGGTTGCTGGGGGATTGTCTGTCGAACGTTCAGGGACGGTGGTTCAGGCTGAGGCCATGGTAGATTTAGGTTACACAAGTTGTGTTCTTCGAATCGTTCTCTGTGACCACACACCCCCTTTAAGTCCACACAACTTTTATCAAGCCTGAACGTAACACGTTCACCTATCAAGGATTTTTCAGGGAGTGTCCACCCTCAGATGTGTTAACTTCCAAGTAGTTGATAAAGTGTGCGGGGGAGGGGTGGGTAATGCTTGTGCACACAAAGAGAGGAAAAAGAAGGAGACGGAAGCGAACGGTGAAAAGAGATCGGTTAGGTAGTGGTTAACACTGAGAGTGTTTCGCCGAGACTTGTGTAATTCAGACGCCGAGAATGTCTGATTTCGTCAAGATTGAGTGTTTCGTCTGGTCGATGTTTCGTGCCGAGAAATAAACTTTGGCGAGAAAAATATTACCGGGTATTATTCTGGTGGGAAACGTGGATCGATGGCAGGACAGGTTTCGCTTCGTTGACTGTAAGGTTTCGTCATCTGTTGGAGGGTGTGAATGTATATCCTAAATATATAGGAGGCCCGGGCTCATAACCTGTTCAAATGTGTATGGCAACGATCTTATATCTATCGGAATATACTAACGCAATACTAAGCGAGTATTGCGGGCATGCCTTGATGAGGAGAGGTAGATTTATGAAGGTAGATTGGTAGGTAGTCTGTTCCTTATTCTTCTAAGTGAGAAAAGTGGGCGGTAGCCCCTATATAAACAAGAGTTCGCCTTCCCGTTATCTAAAATAATATAAATGGGAAAAATATAAGTACGAACGTGTTTTACCGTAACGTCAGTAGGAAAAACATAAGTGCAAACGTATTTGATCCTGAAAACATGCCAAGAAAATCCCAAAAGTTTGTATAAAACTAAAGTGGTATAAGGGGTTTCGTTGTGGATGATGAGACATAAAGGACGGAACTATGACCGTTAAAATATGTGATAAGCAAGCGAAATAACCCGAATACCAGATAAAGAAATATACATAAGAATCCTTATCGTAATAATGAAATATAACAGAAATAAACGCACAGTATGTCCTAGCTGTAGTAATGTTGCGGTGTAATAGGTATTGCCGTAACACTAACTAAGTAAGAGAATATACGATATGTTCAAGGAAATATTCATATGAAAACGAATAAGAAATTTCAACAAAACTGACTATTCCTACTACCCTCATGCAGATTTCAAGTCTCGCTTGATTTGGTCCTTCATCTCCCACCGAATTATCTCAATTGGGTTGAGTTCTGGGGAGTTAGCTGACTATGCTAACTTCTGATAACCAAGCTGTGTATAAGGGATATTGTCATAATAGTGAGTATGCGATGGTGCATTATCCTTCATGATGATAATATCCTGTCATTGTGCCTGTTCAGCAAGAACTAGTGAGTAGAGAAGGTGAACTTGAATACATTTACAATATATCAATCGATCAATTCCCTCATTCATACCCTTGCCTCTCTCTTTCAACTCCTACCCTAGTTGAGATTCTACAATTGTAGCATGTGTAAAATTATATCTGAAAGCCTCAACTATTTACTCTCTCCACTTTTGGCCAAGTTGAATGACTGCAATATCTTTTTACTTTTTAGTCTTGTATGGAGTTGTGTAGATGTGATATAGCAGATCTGAACCTGTATGTAATTTAGTTTTTTGTATAACATTAAGACCCTATAGATATTAGTTGACAAATAAAAGAGTTTTAGTTTACCCTGCTTGCCATAACGAATTGCTACCCAAAATATAACTCTTACTCCCTATAATAACTTACGATATATGTTCTAAGGAAGATATGCTAATTCTAGATAGCGCAAATTTTTTGAAGGATTGCCAGATCGTAGAGTTCCACTTTGAAAGCAGGATTTATCTGTAAATATCACATCCTTCCAATTGCTTCTACCATTTTCTAAACAATGTTTAACCTTATTGCCTTTTGTTCCAGTAATAGAGTAGGATTGTTGGTTGACTTTTAATGTTGGATCTTGTTCTCAACTATTACTTTTCAGATTTTAAGCCCACTCATGTTCAGTCTAGCTTAAAAAAATATTTTATGAGTTGAAGTAACATATATAGAGGTAAGATACATAAAGAAAATAAATAGAAAAAAATTCTATCACCTCATACGAGTTTCAATAAGAGACTTAGTTATCAGACAATAATTATTAACAAACTAGGTAACTGCAACCATATGTTGCCTCCCTCCTTCTGTGAGAATTGACTTAGAACCTTTCTTACAGGTCATCCTAAGCAAATGATGCTTTGTCGTACAGAGATCTGGATTTCCTCCATGCTCTTCCACTTGTCTCTTGGCCTCACAGGTAATGTTGGAACATGTAACCGGTATTGGTTACTATTGTTAAGGCTGACAAGGCTAACTGAAACTAGCAGGGCTAGTAAGGGGTTACTTTGTTTGATGATTGGTTTCAAGTATCATTTGATACTTAGTTTGTTTTATGATTGGTTTCAAGTATCATTTTGATACTTAGTTTGTTTTATGTTGGGTTTCATGTATCAGGCTGATATCTGATATGTTTTATGTTTTGTTTTATGTATCGGGATAATACATATTTTGTTTGCAGTACCGTTTAGGTGCATGAGGTATTTGTTTTGTTAGAGGACTTTACAAGCGGAGCATGGTTATATCCATTGATTGGAAATCAAATGGAAGGATATGGAAAGCTTTGGAAAAAGCGAGATCATGTATAAGAGACTGCCCCTCTGGAGCTTAGATAGGGCAGACTTCGACAGACAGAGTTTTCAATATACTTGGTTGAGCAGTTACTTCTTTACAGTTTGCACGAAACCACAGCAAGTAAGTCTAGGACCTAGTGAGGATAACGATAAAGTAAGCGACGGCTGTTAAACAACTTATCGAGATCTCCAGTAGTAATACTCACTTGAAGTCGTGACAGTTTGGAATCTGAGTTACTATCATTATAACTTACTGAGACGCATGCCTCTTGGTGCCTGATACACCCAGGGAGGAGTTACATTTTTTGAAACTTCAACAAGTAGTTGAGTTAGAAGCAGTCAGAGGTTAGGAAACCTCAGGCTTGCAAGTAGTTGCCCAGTATAGGTGATGAGTGACTTCAGACGAGGTCAGGTAAGCAGATCATGCGACAGGAACTTACCATAAAGAAAGGCAGTCAGAGCACTAAAGGCGAACAAACAAGTGCATCTAGTTTCAAAATAGACAAAGCAGGAAGACTATTATCACGAGACCAAGCAAATCAAGTGCTAGCGGAATCGGCAAAAGAACTAGGTAAAGAGAAAGCAAGAACTCCAGGAGACTTCCCCGGTACACCAAAGGGATTGAAGGGAAAGCAACCAGCAGCGCCCAAGGACGATCTTAGCAGCTCAGACAGCGAAGAGAGCTCAGACAGCTCTAATGATTCTGACGACATGTCGAATCCAGGACCTAGTAATGCGCCAGTGGCTAGAGAGGTAACACCAGCAACTACAGCAAAGCTTAGCATCAAGGTTCCTACACCAAAGAGGTTCAGCAGTGAAGGAGAGGACCTTAAGCCATAAGCATTCGATCGTTGGTATCAGTCAGTACAGTTATACCTAAGACTACATGGAGTCAGCTCTAAAGCAGACGGAGCAGGAAACCATTGAATACTGTACGCAGAAGGGAGAGCTCAGGAAGCAGCTTTCCAGGTGGCAGAAAACTATAGAGAAGACTTGACCAGAGATCTGCTTATCCACTAGATAAGAGAACAATTCCAGTCATCCAGGCAAAAGGATAACCTTTATAAACGATACTACAAGATTGAGCAAGTCAAGAATGGGAAGACGCAGAGCATCACCACCGTGGCTACAGACCTGTTGATATACCGATCACAATTACCAGAAGGCACCATATCTGAATATGCCTTCATCCAAAGGTTCTTCCACTATATGCACACTAGGCTAAGACGAGATGTTGAAACATGCTATGATTCTAGCGAAACAATCCAGACCACGATAGCCTATGCAGAGAGAGTCGATGCAATCCTCTACAATCTAGGAGCCTATGGAAAAGATAAGCAGAAAGATCGATACAAGGAAGACAACTCCAAGAAGGACAACAAACCTCAATGGAAGAAAAATGAATCAAGTAAGACCAAGACTCCAAGAGAAAAAGGAGCATGCTGTACCTGGGGTGGTAAAGGACATATGGCCAAGGATTGTCCCAACAAAAGCGACAATGGCACAGGAAAGACACCCAAGAAGGAGACATAATCGGATCAAGTTGAAGAAGCCAGCAGCGAAGATGACGTATATGTCAACGCGCTAAAAGTCGAAACCTATACATCAGTGCAGAATACGCTACCTTAAGGTGACTAGAGTTCCACAGTATTGGAAGGAACGATCCTGATTAACAGCAAACAAGCGAGAGTCCTGTTTGATACATTAACAATAGAAACGTACATATTGAGCGGAACCTTTGTCACTACACATGGAATCCCATGTACCGAAATGGCAACTCCTGCAACCATTCATATGGCTATGAAAGGGTCATGAGCTGAATCCCAGAAAGAATGCAATGTCAGCATAGCGATTGGGAAGATGAAGACTACTGGCAATAGAATGATGGTGGGAAACTTAACCAAGTACGATGCCTTGATTGGAATGCTATTCCTATCGCGAAACTAAACATCAGTTGAATGTCGAAAGCCGAGGATTCACTTTCCTGACCACAAGATATGGGTCAATTGCACACCAACAAGTGTCATATTATGAGCAGCTCTGACAAGCACAGAAGATATAATAGAATAATACCTGGAAGTATTCCCAGATCCGATTCCTGAAAGGTTACCACCTTTAAGGAAGATCAACTACCAAATCAGATTGAAGGATCCAGAGAATCTGAAGAGGATGCCAACATACTCAGTACCAGGAAAGTACGAGATTCGACTCAAGGCATGGCTGGACCAGAAACAGAGAGAAAGAGTCATCGAAAGAGCAGAAGTGCCAGGAGCAGCACCGATGTTTGTGTCAGTCAAAGGGAAGACTGATGGCAGGATCAGATGTTTTGCGGACCTTGAAGCGAAAAATGACAACACTCAGAGAGACGATAAACCTATTCTGAATCAAAGGAGATTACTCAATACATTAGGAAGGGCGCGATAGGGAAGCAAGATCGACCTAAGCGATGCCTACTTTCAAACCAGGGTTCACCCTGATAATGTCAAATATAACAGTTTCAAAACACCCTTTGGAGGTTTTGTCAGCAAAGTTATATTTCAAGGAGACATGAATGCACCAGGAACCTTCATGAGGATCATGTCTGATCTACTAGGAGATTACCTAGCAGAATTTGTCTAGATATATATTGACGATATACTCATATTCTCAGATACCGAGTCTGACCACTCGAAACACCTTAAAGTGGTCTGTGACTGGTTGGAAAAAGTGGAGTTCTGTTACAAACCTATCCTTAGTCTGCCGGACAAGGCACACATACTTCTTTAACAGCAACAGGTAACGATACGTACCGCTCTTCTTACCGCTCTTCAGGTCTTGTAGCCTTATGTCGCCTAGGGAACGCAGAGTCCTTTGACTCCTAGCCTGTGCGACTGCTCCTTAGTGATATGTTCTTGAGATCACCCTTCGGTCTGTGATGTAAACGGATGGTCGTAATAAGAGTAGAGTATAGATTGAACTAATAGGTAAAATATAATATAGAAAGTAACTTAGGTGGTTGCGTGAAGAGATAGCTATCTGTGTCCGTGACCCTCCTTATATAGGTGCTCTTCCCACAACCCTAACCCTGGTGACTTTACTATGAGTCACCTCCTTACTATGACTGCCATGTGAGTCATAGTATGACAAACATCCTATGACTCACAATTTGAGTCATAGTATACAATCCCCACAATATCCAATTTCCATAAAAAGGTCATGTGCGCTAATTGCGTCACATGTGTAAAACCCCTGACTCATACTTGTAGTCAGGTGCGAAAGTCATAACATCATATGACCTCACAATTGTGAGTCATAAAACCATAAACATAAATCAAATCAAACATCATAATCATAAATGATCTCACAAATCGTGAGTCATGTGAAACATTCCATATTGCAAAGTCACGATTTGTGACAATAGCTCCTCTCTCCCCTCAGCTTGAGTCCCATCAAGCTATTCACCAAGTTTCATCACCTGGTTGCTAAATCTTCTCGCATCGCAACGGAACTTCCGTAAAATTTGTTCCGTTATTCGTAACTGTTTCCTGACCATCTCCAATGTCACGTCTGCCACCTCGATAGTTCGTTTTTGGTGCGCAATGGTGGCCGCTGCGCTTCGAGGGTCTCCTCCTGGAGTCTGATCATTCCTTGGGCCTCATCTAGTTGGATTTCTAAACCCGAAATTTTTCTTTGGAGGCATTCGATATCTGCCTGTGTGTGTTGGCTTTCGGTATCGTTGTTTCGGGTTTCCTCGCTCCTCTGCAACCGTCCCCTCCTGGCTTCTGTGCGCTGAGCATCCTTCCTGCTCAGTTCTTCTCTTTTACCCCACGCCTTGGGGTAGTATCCCGCCCGGAGCTTCGCATCCCGGTGGGCTCGACAATTATTTCGGTAGCATTCCTCCTATCTCGTTTCTGCATGTGGTTGTTTTGGCCAGTAAATGGCCCCTTCCTTGTCTTCTCTATGGACGTTGCAATGCTCGTCAAGGTATGCCGTCCAGCTCATCGCGTTGTGTTCTGATGCCCTTTGCCGGTCCTCTACCGTCGCATAGCCTGCGCTAGTTGGAGTGATTTCTCGCATTGGGTCTCCCCAACCGTCGTTCGTTGTTTGTTTGATTTCTTCCCAGCCTTGGTTTATCTGGGTATCGTTCGTGGAAGTGTTTGATTGCATTTTCTGCGTGTTCGAAGTTTTCCACTGGGTACCAAACTTTATCGTGATCAGGAGAATATCCTGTCCACTTTGCTCGATATTGGAGTCTTCCGTAATGGAGTCGTGAATCGACTATTTCCTCAAGTTCGTATTCTGTTTCGCCTTCGATTTCGATTGGTGGTGGTGGTGACAGGATCTGTGATGGGAATCTTTGGTCTTGGTAGGGTTCGAGAAGTGAGATGTGGATGGTGTTGTGTATTCTCATCGATGGGTGAAAGTCCAGCTTATATGCATTGTTCCCCACTCTTGCCAAGATCTTGAAGGGCCCCATCTTTCTGTAATCGAGTTTCTTACATGGCCTTGTGGTCCTCACATTCCTTGGTAGAAACCATACCATATCTCCTGATTTCAAATTCGGATCGGGTTTTCTGTGTTGATCGTAATTTTCTTTCTGTCGAAGTTGTGCCGCCACCATTTCCTCGCGTATGGTATTGTGCCATTGGTTCATTTCGTTCGCCGGAATCTTCCGATCCGGTATCAGATGACCACATGTGTCATGTTTCGGGTGTTATCCGTAGTTTGCAAAGAAGGGTGTTGTCTTAATTGTTTCTTGTTGTCCGTTATTGTATGCGAACTCCGCAAAAGGTAATAGTTCGTTCCAATTATCCAGTTGATAATTGACGTATGCTCTCAGGTATTGTTCCAGGATGGCATTGGTTCTTTCAGTCTGCCCATCCGTTTTTGGATGGTAAGCCGTGCTTAGTTTTCTTTCGATTCCTGACCTCAGCGCGGTTTCCTTCCATAGGTCCGAGGTGAACAGTGTTCCCCTGTCGGTGATGATATCTTGCGGTAGTCCATGTAACCGAAAGATTTCTTTTGCAAAGGTTTGCGCGAATTGTTTTGTTGTCATATCTTTCCTGCATGCAATAAAATGACTCATTTTTGTCAGTCTGTCGATGACTACCAAGATGGCGTCATAGCCGTCCGATTCTGGTAAATCTGTGATAAAATCCTTTGAAATCGACTTCCATGGCTTATTGGGTGCTTCGTTAGATTGTAGTTGACCATAGGGTGCATGTCGGGATGATTTCGTTCTTTGACAAATGTAGTAGTTCTTGACATATTTCTTGATCGTTTCCCGCATTCCGGGCCAGTAGTAACTGCGACTGATGAGTTCCTTGGTTTTTGCTGTCCCTCCATGTCCTGCTTGTAAGATGTCGTGATTCTTTCTGATAAGTTCTGTCCTTATCTTCTCCTCTTCTGGTACCCAAATCTTGTTCTGGTACAATAGGCAGTCATCCTTCCATTGGCATAGCCCCAAGGCTACATCCTTCATTTCTTTTGTTCCTTGTTCGAGTGCTTTCCTTATCTCCTGTATGTGCGGGTCCTTCCCACTCTGTTCCTTAAGAGTTCTCATCTCTTCTCCGGGAAAGCTAACCGTATCCATTTCCTGTATCCTTATCTCCTTAAAGTATTTTTCTTGTGGTAATAGGATCCTTTGTTTCTGTTTGATCCTGTCGTCATCTTCTTCTGGTGCATCTTGACTTCTTCTTGTCCATGCGTCCGGCTTGCCGCTTTCCTTTCCTGGCCGATATTCGATTCGTATATTGTATTGGCTTAACTTCTCGCTCCACCGGATCTGTCGTTCATTGAGATCTTTTGTTGTCGTAAACGGGACCAGATTCTTATGGTCAGTGAGGATCCTTGTCTTGTGATGGCTTCCCAACACATATCTTCTCCATTCCTTGAGTGCCTGTACTATGGCCAAGAGTTCTTTGTCATGAATATCGTAGTTGCATTCCGCATTCGTCATTGTCTTTGATCGGAATGCCACGGGTCGCCATTTTTCGTCTTCGCATTGTTGCGATAAAATTCCTGAACTTACATACTTCGATGCATCTGTTTCAATCATAATCGGTCTTTCCGGATTGTAATGGGTGAGTACGGGTGCAGTCGTTATTTTTTGTCTCATCGTATCGAACACCTTGCTTTCTGCTGTACCCCACTTCCATTGTGCATTTTTCTTTGTTAGATTGTATAGGGGATTTGCTGTCCTGCTAAACCCCGCAATGAATCTTCGGTAAAACCTGCAGAATCCCATGAATCTTTGGATATCGGTTTTGTTCTTCGGAATTGCCCATTCCCATATGGCTGACGTCTTGATAGGATCCATCCGGACTCCTTCTTGGTCAATAATAAATCCTAAGTATTCCACTTCTGTTTTGTGAAATTCGCACTTAGTTGACTTGATTCTCATTCCTGATTTTCCAATCGCTTCCAGGATTTTTCCCACGTCTTTCTGTTGCTGTTCCATCGTTTCTGAGTACACCAGTACGTCATCCAAATATACTATGCAGCATATGTCCAAGAATCGGTGTAAGGTTTGATTGATTCATCTCTGGAATGTTGCCGGTGCATTGGTCAAGCCGAATGGCATGACCAATTATTCGTAAGTTCTGTATCGTGTCGCAAATGTAGTTTTCCATTCATCTCCTTTCTTGATCCGTACGTTGTGGTATGCATCTTTAATATCCAGCTTCGTAAAGTATCAGGCGCTATTTAGCCTATCCAAGGCTTCGCCGATGAGTGGCAGTGGGTACCGATCTTTTTTCGTGACTTCATTTAGTCCTCGGTAATGCACGCATAGTCGTAATTTTCCGTCCTTCTTTTTGACGAAAAGGATGGGTGCTCCTGTTTCCGCGAAGGAGTCTCGTATCCATCCCCGTTCCAGATTCTGTTTCAAATAGCTTCTCAATTCTTCCAATTCCGCCGCTCCTAGTGGATACAACCTTTTTGCTGGGATTGTCTTTCCCTTTTCTAGGTTAATCTCATGGTCCACTTCTTTTCTGTAAGGCGGTAATGTGGTTTTTTCTTTTTCTTCGAAGAGATATAGGTATTGGTGATATACTTCTGGTATCATCTGTTCCAAGGGTTCTTTCCCTTGATACTTTTTGGCCTTAATAGCCAGCTCGGTACTGAGATTCATTGCCATCAAATCGCATTGGCCATCCTCCTGGTTCCACCTTAGAATGCCTGTGATCTCAACTCATCTGTAGAACTTCCCAAAGGGTTGGGCCGAGATCTCGCAGATCTCTATTCGTTTCCGGTCCTTTTTTGTTTCATCTCGGGTACCTTCTGATTCGTTCCTGTCCCGGTCTCTTTGCTGGTCCGTACTTCCGAATCCTTAGTCTTCTCGTTCAGTTTTTGCAAGTACCTCAACTTCCTTGCATTCCCCGTCCAGGTATCTTTCACATATCAGTTGTGCTATCCTGTCACCGGAGTTAACTGTGTAGTCTTCGTCCCCGAGGTTCACCATTACTACCTTCAGTTCACCTGTATAATCCACATCTATTACACCCGCGTTGGTTGTAAGCCTGTTCTTGACTGCTAAGCTGCTTCGTGGTGCAATGCACCCCTAAGTGCCCTGTGGTAATCCGATGGCTATTCCAGTTCGGATGACCTCTTGCCCTTTGGCTCGTATCGTTGCTCTTTCGCTAGCGTACAGGTCGTGTCCTGCCGCCCTCAGTTAGCCTCTCGTAGGCATCGTTACCTCTTTAGTCAACCTTTTAACTAGGATCTGTTTATCCGTTTTTGCCTGAACCGTTGAGAACTTCATATCTAAGTTCTCCTCCAGGGCTTCCGCTTCCGGGACTGTAAAGACCCTCTGTGACTCTTTTAAACACCAGGTCGTGCATCTCTCACTATCAAACATGATGGACCCCTTTCCCTAATCAATCGAGGGGCTATGTGCTCTCAACCATGGCATTCCAAGAACTGCTTCATGGTCTTGTAAATTTGCCACTTGGAAGGTAATCATTTCCCTATGGCTACCAATGTCCATAGGTACTATCGTCGTATGAGTAACTGGACCCATCGCGCTGAGTTTGCCGTCCGCCAGGTAAATTTCTCGTTGTTGTTTGGCTTTCGCCATAGGCATGCCGTACTTTTCGCATACCTCCTTATCAATAAAGTCCTCACTCGCTCCTGAGTCAATCATTCCGTTGATGCTGATAATCTTGTCTCTGCCATGTAGTTGCATTATTACCATGACATGGTCGTTTTCGTGTTCCAGTGATTCCGTGTTGTTTAATGCCGCGTAGAAGTTTCGTATCTCGATGGGTTTCTTTTTCCCCTTGTCCCTCAGACCATCGCTTCCTGGGGACCGTCGTCTTTTTCCTCTTCGTTCTTTTCGGTTTCGAGATCCATTTCGCGGATTGCTGTTCTTTGTTTCCATCGCGGGTTCTCAACCCGACTCACTGTCCTCGCCGGATATTCTTTTTCGTCTTTTGGGTTGGTGCAGTTTCTCATCATGTGTCCTGGTTTCGCACATGCCATACACAGATTGTTGTTTCTTCTCCTCCAGTATTCGGTCTTTGATATGTTAAGAGTTTGTCTTCGCCTAGTCGCATCTAGATCGATTGGATCTCCTGGAGGCTCCTGTAGTCGTTGGGTCTTGAAGGTGCCGTCGTAGTTTCTGGCGTTGTCATATGTTTTGGTCTTTAACCTTCCCTGGACATGTTTGATAACGTACAAGCGGTTTTCTTGATTAATAGAGCATACCGCCATTTCTTCAGTTGTCGTGAAGTCTTGAGCCCTCATGGCCCATACGTTCTGAATTTCTTCGTGTAAGCCTCTTAGGAAGGCCCTTCCAAGGGTTGCTTCGTCGTATTCTGCCTCTGTTGCCAATAGTCATAACTCAATCCAGAAATCAGTTACATTCCGGCTCCCTTGCTTGATTTTCTCGATTTTATTTCTTGCCGTTTCCCTAGCATCCACGTCGCCGAATTGGATGCATAGAGTGGCTTGAAATTCTGCCCAGTTATTCCAGGTGGCTGGGGTCTTTCCTTCCACATATGGAGTAATCCAGTTGCCTGCTGATTCTCTCGGTAGATATTTGGCGAAGTCCACTTTTAATCCGTCTTCGTTTTCCCCCTATCCTAGTGCTGTGTAGTACATTGCAAGTTGGACTAGCCATGCTCGCAGTTTGGTACGGTGTCCTGTAAACGTATCCGGGGTTTTGATTTTTGGTCTCCGCACCGTCTGTTCCTGTCGATTTTCCTGTACCATTCTGATCAACTCCAGGAGTTGTTCTCTCGTCAGAGTTATCGTATCCGCTGGTCCTGCTACCCCGGACATTCTGTATATTGGGGATGCTCCTGAGCTTACTGATCCTGATCTTGATCTTGCTTCCGGGGTGACCGGGCTCGGAGGTCTTGGGGATCCTTCCTGCGATATCTCGCTTAAGGCTTGTGCAAGTTCTGCTTGTAGTCCTAAGAGAGTCTGTGGATCGTTGAAGTCTTGTACTTCTGTATCTGTAGGTGAATCGGTTTTGTATTCGTTAAGTGTTGCAAGAGACGCAACCAAATGTTACAAACCTATCCTTTGTCTGCCGGACAAGGCATACTATATTCTTTAACTGCAACGGTGTAACAGGCGCTAGCCTGTGTGAACAGTTATACAATAGAGCCTAAGCGGTAGCCTACTATCGCTTTGGTGTCTAAGGGAGACCTGCTGAGTGGCGAAGACAAGGGGAGTACAATAGAATGGTTTATAGAGCGAAGGGGAACAATAGGATCGCCGTTCAACCAAGTGTATTCACTGTCTAGGCATCTGTCTGAAGTCTGATGTCTCCTGCTAGCCAGGAGACCACTCTTAAATACATGAAATCTTTCCTGCAAGAGCTGAGGCTCTGGAAACCCGCAACCACTATCATTACCGGTGAGTGTACAACTACCGGAATCCTGTGGCCCTGCCAGAGTGCTGGAAAGCCTGGGGCATTCCCACAACACTGCCTCTATCCTACCGCCGGTATACATGACCTGTTCCTTCCCTTGGAACTCCTGGGGCACAATCCTGCCGATCCTCCAAAGTATACAGTAATGAGGGCGCTGGAATCTAGAGATTCCGGTATGGAAATCAAATACAAAAAGAAATCAAATCAAATGAATGTAATCTGACAAAGGAAAGGCTAACGAATGTGGGAATAGAGGTACCGGAACATGTACACATGTTACATTCCCCAAATCTGAACAAAACTTATCTTCTCCTAAGGCCATAGGCCTCATCGCCGCTCTCCCAAGGCCAGAGCATAGAATCATCATCAGTGTTGAAGTAGCTATCATCTGAGCCTGCAGAATCATATTCTTCATCGTTATAGGGTTGCCAGAAATCGTTGGGTACTATGGTTCTGGGGCAAGGGATTGTAGAGACTTCCATAGG
>QFET01001266.1:0-28619 GCA_003316355.1 Tuber calosporum | reverse complement strand
GGGGGGGGCGGGAGATTTCATGCAGAGTGAATGATTTGGAATGCCATCTTATCTTATACTACGCGGTACGGTGCAGTGTGGAGGCAAATAGAGTTCTGGACTTTTGTTGTTATTATTCTTACTCAAACGTGTGCGGTTTCCTATTGACTAAAATGACATGTATTGTACAGTACAATATAGAAGAACATAATTTGTGATGGATATATGGTGATACCCTCCCCTTCGCGCCTGAAAAAAATAAAAATAAAAAAATAGGAGATTGACAAAGCACACGCTATGCACGCCTGATGGGTAGAAAGTGAAGGATAAGATAGGTGGTGGATGAATAGGTGATGGGTGAAACGGCGTCATTCCCCTCAAGAGAAACGGATCGCTAGATTGCTGAAAAGAAATATAAAAAAAAGAGCATGAATGAATAATGGCGAGTGTGTTTGTCTTTTCTTCCCTCTTTTCCTCCCTTCTAGGGCCATGTTATTTCCCCTGCTCATTTCTTTGTCGGGTGTATATCTCCCTCGCCACCTCCCCCGCTGGCAATTCCGCGGCGTGCACCCCGTCCCCATCGTCTCGACTGTGATCCATGAGCTCGGACGGGCCACCACCATCTTCTAGAGTCCCGACGTCGGGTATTGGGGGTTTCGTAGGGTTTGGGGGAAGCTGCGGTCTCCTTTGGCGGCGCCGACGGAGCATCATTACGCCCAGGAGGCCAAGTACCACAACCGCTACACCTGCTACCGTACCCCCAGCTATAGCCCCAACGTTGGGTTTAGATGAGTTTGAGCTAGAGTTTGAGCTAGAGTTTGAGCTAGAGCCTAATCCGCTAGGTGGGCTTGTGCCGTTCTTGCTGCCGAGGTTTGCACCGGTGCCCGAGTTCCCGCCTGTAGTGGTCTTTAATGTCATTATGGCTTGAAGATCCGGGTCGCTCCAGCCTTTTGCTGGGGCCTTCTCGGTTGAGCCTCCGTTTTTACTACAGAGCGATTAGTGTTCATTCTCGGTGCACTTACTGCCTGGATAACTTACTCGCCACCAATAAGCCCAATAACGCCCGGGGGGATTTCGTACGTTCCCTCATTCGGGGTAAACTCGTCCGTCCATGTCAATGTGTTTACATCGAACAGGAATGCAGCATCCGCCTTCTTGTCACAGGCGGGGACCGTGTAGTAACTCGGGACGTTCCTCCCGCCATAGTAGAAGATGTAATGCTCCCCAATGGCCCGACATCTTGGTGAAATCCTCCCTTTCGGGTCCGCAGCCGTGGTCTTGGACTTAAACGGCAGCTGGACCCACTCAAAGCTCGGAATCGAAAGAACCCAGACGGATGTGGTGGTTGGACCTCCCTTAGCATTTACTGAAGTGCCAGCTTCAAGGCCCCCCATAATGTAGATTTGGTGGCTAGAACCATCCGTAGCTGATTTGAGAGCAGTACAGAATGCAAATCGAGGAGTCGGCACCACAGCGTCAGGCGGTAGATGCTGGGTATACCATTTTGATTTTTTTGTACTATAAATGTTGATTTCGGAAAACGGTCTCTACCGGATACTATTAGCGTTTGTGAAGGCTTCATTCAATAAAGGGACTCACTCACCATGCGGGTAGCCCACTCGGACCTTCCACCAAGCTGAATCAAGACCTCATCTGTAGCTGTTGTAATATGCACTAAGCCCCCCTCCGCTATTCCTCCCAATGGCGTGGTCTCGTTTGTCCACTTATTGGTAGCCTGGTCATAGGTGATTAGACCGTTATGCTCCTCAGCCTCCGTCACCTTGAGCGATGTCGAGTTTTCTGAAATAAAAGTACCACCGAAAAGATAACCCTTCTTTAATGATGGAACCCATGCTGTCATTAAACTAGACACCCTCATTAGAGGGTTTGTCTGGAACCAATTCTTTAGTACTACCTCCGTATCCGTCCATCGTTGAGTTGCAATCTCATATTGCCATTTCTTGTTCTCGATGGGAGCGTCCCTCATGCCATAAATGGTACTATTGTACGGCCACCACCTTCCAAAAGTAAGGTCGAAACCGGATTCTGTAGGGAAGAAGGCGGCATCTTGTACACCAGGTATCGTGCCTGGAACTTCTTCCGTTCGGACATAATTGACACTATCAAGAGAAGTTTGGAAACTCTTCGATAGATTCAACGATCGAAGTACCGTATCTGGATGTGTTGCCGGGTGGTTAGTTTGGAGAAAGGGAAGAAGGTGTACACATTCAAAAGGGGTACGAACTAGGGCCATTGTAACCCGTGTAGGGTGAAGGATACAACATCCATCCTCCAGCGATATAAAGCATTCCATCTTTCTCAGCCACTGTATGCTTCGACCTTTGGTCAGTAAACAAGCGAAAGAGTGCATTTTGGCTGGTTGGAGGGAGCCCTACTCATATGCGCACTTAAGGAACAAAAGTCATTAGTAGGATCAGGACCTTGGCTGTGCGCTACCGATGTAAATGAGAGTAATGCCCCAAGAAGCCAAACACTATATCTAAAGAGTGGCATATTCCCTCAGCCGTGACAAAAAGGGCTTTAGAAAAAGGGTAAACGATGGGAGCAGATGTGTTGAGAGGGAAGGAAGGACATGGTGGAAAATAAACAACAAAGATTTTGGCCCAGAAAGATTGGGACCAGAACGGTATATTACAATTTGTGAAGCGCCCTCAAGGTATCACAAAGTACTCGAGTATAGCTTCCTTCTCTAATGCTAGGAGCATGTGATCATCATTTGCAGCTAGTCAGCACATCCGACTTCCGGGACTGGTGCTCGAGTAGACTATCAGTGGCAAAAGCTACAAGCACTCGTACTCTACAGACCCTCCGCAGAGGAAACGGTTAGACGCGAGTCGTTTCCGTCTGGAGTCTTTGAAGGCACGGTGCGATCAGGCTCATGGCGGCGCAGAAAAGGGAGGATACTAGCTATTTTCGAACTTGCCTCTGGGGCATACAATACCATTTACGGTACTCGAGAAGACGTGTATCAGGATATGCAAGCAGCAGCAGAACCTATCATTTTCCACCCGGAATGTTGCATCCCAGCAAGACGCTGCGGCACCCAAGAAAAAATCAGGAGGTTTTTTTTTTATAGATTATGCCCTTCAATGCGAGGCTTTAGCCGCACATGATCCTGGTAACATCCAAGTGACTCGACAGAGCGGGAACTTTTGGAATACCAGTACGTAACCATCGTCCACAATTGCACCTTTCTCAATCTTTTTTTCCCTCGACACCACGGTAGGGATTCAGATTGGTTCTCTTGTGCTCGAGTACTGGTATCTGGCATAAAGTACTTGTACTTGTATTTGAAGGTGAGGCGGGATTATTATTTTGTTCTTTTATCGCAAGTCGGGTGGTTGTGTAAGAGTACGAGTACTGGTACTCGTGCCGTAATAACAACCATATCTCCAGACACCCATTGCTAGATTCGAGTAACTGAGAGGTAAGTTCGTGGCTGAAAAAAAGGGGTTACGGGAAATTGCGTCAAAGAAGAAAGTTTTGAGAAAATTCCACTCCGAAATCAAAGGTGACGTACTGGTACTGGTCCAAGTAGAACACGGTACGAGTATTTGGCCAGTGATCGAGCAGAAACGGCCGGAAGAAGCTTCGCTACCGTAGAGCACCCGAATGCTCGAGTACTCGTGCTGAGGAGTTTGCTGCCTTAGGGTTCTTCCAGTTCCTGGTAGGGAAACCACTTCGCCAAATCCTATGATTAGATACCATCCAAGCGCCTCCCTGCCTTTCAAGACATGAATTACAAATACGAGTACCGGTACTCGGGTAGCACCCGGACACTCACCATACAGTGCTACCCTCATCAGGCATAGCTGAAAGATGTTGCTCGAGTCAAGAAGCTGACCTGCAGCCTCCGGTCGAAAAATTCGGGAAATGTGGAAATTAAAAGTCAGAAACACGGTTGCTCAATTGGCTTGAGCACACTGAATGCTCCAATCAAACCCTCAGAAGCCCGATCCCTGTTTCTCGATTTTTTCAAGTTCAATACCAGAGGCGGTATGTACCGAATGCAAGCACCAAAGTGATAGTCCATGAGAAGCTAATGATGCTTGACCACACACTCGTCGAGGGCAGGACCAGTTTTCAAGAGCTTGTAGTGGTGGTGGGTGGGTGACCGTATGCCTGCTAAGGCAGTGCCTCCCTGGACATTCCAGAACAATATCTGATAATGCAGTTACAGTGGTACCCCGATCATGCTTGGGAGCCGCAGGCCCCGCTGCCAGTGCCTACTTGAGGAGATGGTGAGCAGAAAGTTCTATTTGTGGCCATTTAAGCGGCCGCACAAACTCACGACCCTTGTTTTCGAAAACTTCTGTCCTGCGACAAGCCTGATATCCCCTGTTCTGATGTCAGAAAGGGGTTAAATACGGTAGCACCTCGGGTAACCTACCGCACAATACAGTCTCCACATGAGGCACGGTGAAACTGGGCGAGGAAGGCACAGGCACAGTGTACTCGAGTACATGTACAAGCACGAGCACAAGTATTTGGCAAAAAGTGAATCTCTTGAAGCAGGGTAACAAGAATTTGCTTGTCAGTGATCCCTGTTCATCACTCGTCCAGTTTCGTAGTGCCCCAGCCAAGATCGTAGTTGCTACCCTGGCATAATATGGACTAGTTTTGGCAGTAGATAAACCTAGGTAGAGATCGACATTGCATAGCCTTAGGATTTGAAAAAAATAGCTCTGCGTGGCAAGTATCGTATCAGCTTGAGGAAGAGATAAATGGCGATCGGAGTCTTGGTGAAGAATTCTTGATATTGTGCTTCTAGGGAGTGGTGTTCATTTAAATACTACTCAAGGAGTGCTGGTACCGGTATACCGTAGAGTTCTCGACATCAGCCACGTCACTACCGGGATGCGGGTAGTAGCGATATTAGCATCCACCGTGATAGAACACATTCATCTTCAACCCAAAGGCACGATTATCTAGTCTGGGATCCCCTAAAAACTACCAGGACTGCGTGTGCACCCCGATGAGCAAATTCGGAGGATTCTGGTATGGTATCGCAGGTTAACCCCTCAGCCAAAGAAAACTCAAACACGATATCTTTCTCCTGGTCCGTCAAACGAGCACACCTGTCGCAGTCTGGTCCTCACATGGAGACCCGAAGCTTGAGATCGCCCTAACGGTTAGGGGACACTACCAGGCCACAATAGTTGGTTATAGCGAATATTACTCGGATATCTGGTTTCAAACTTGGGGCTGAAGCACCTCCTTCTGATGATGTCCTCGGATAGCCAGGGGAAAGGGCCTTTGCTCCTAACCTGTCTTTCCGGGGCTAACTTCGTGGATGATTTAAATTAATTATAAATTTTTACAGCTTCACCAAGTTTTGATGCTGTTCTGTTGGAACGCAGGCAGTTTGACCAAGGCTGGGGTGAATTAGGGTTTTTGTAAACACAGGGATTGATTTGGGTAAAAGACAAGGGCCTTACTGGTTGTATTCAATATAAGCCAGGTCATGAAGGTTTAGAGAATTGATAAAGGAATTTTTTTTATTACTCTCGTGTATTATCTTGTAGACTACTTCGAAGTGTTGTTTGAACTCAAAGATCTCCGAGGGACACAAAAAGGATAGAGGGTGAATCATCAATAGAAAATTTCTTAATAAAATAAAATATGAAGAAAAGTAGAGGAGCTAGTGGAGTGACTATTGAACTTGTAGTATTAAATATAAGAGTCATGTGGGGCTTGAGAGACTAGATTCTTGAGGGATTGCAGGTTCTTTAAATGCAAATAACTTGAATTTGACAATAATAAAAATATCCTACCTAAAGTAAAACTTATAACATGCTAATCCAGTAGTATAACAACATAGCCTTAGTTATAAAAAACAATATATCTAAAGCAACAGGATATAATTAACTAAGTAAGTAATAGTATCCAAACAGGTACTAATTATCAAACACTCTTATTAGTCTAATAAAGTTGTAATAGTAAGAGGATAGTAATACCTAAAAGGGCAGTTATTAGGTAGAGTACAAATAAGTAAACTAAGAAAATAATAAATAATTAGGAAAGACTAACACACTAGAAGGAATATAAATAAATAACTGCTATTAGTTGTTACAAACTTATCCTTAGTCTGCCGGACAAGGCACACTATCTTCTTTAACAGCAACAGGTAACGATACGTACCACTCGTCTTACAGCTCTTCAGGTCTCGTAGCCTTATGTCGCCTAGGGAATGCTGAGTCCTCTCACTCCTAGCCCGTGTGACTGCTCAGTAGCGATACGTTCCTTGAATCACCTTTCGGTCGGTGATATAAACGGATAGTCGTAATAAGAATAAAGTATCGATTGAACTTAATAGATAATATATAACATAAGAAGTAGCTTAGGTGGTTGCGTGAAGAGCTAGCTATCCGTGTCCGTGACCCTCCTTATATAGGCGCTCTTCCCACAAACCTAACCCTGGTGACTTTACTCTGAGTCACCTCTTTACTATGACTGCCGTGTGAGTCATAGTATAACAAATATCCTATGACTCACAATTTGAGCCATAGTATACAATCCCCATATTATCCAATTTCCATAAAAGGTCATGTGCGCTAATCGCGTCACATGCGTGAAACCCCTGACTCATACTTGTAGTCAGGTGCGAAAGTTATAATATCATATGACCTCACAATTGTGAGTCATGAAACCATAAACATAAATCCACTCAAACATCATAATCATAAATGATCTCACAAATCGTGAGTCATGTGAAACATTCCATATTGCTAAGCTCTCCCCTCAGCTTGAGTCCCATCAAGCTATTCACCAAGTTTCATCACCTGGTTCCCAAATCTTCTCGCATCGCGACGGAACTTCCGTAAAATTTGTTCCGTTGTTCGTAACTGTTTCCTGACCATCTCCAATGTCAGGTCTGCCACCACGATAGTTCGTTTTTGGTGCGCAATGGTGGCTTGTTGCGCTTCGAGGGTCTCCTCCTGGAGTCTTATCATTCCTTGGGCCTCATCCAGTTGGATTTCTAAACCCGAAATTTTTCTTTGGAGGCATTCGATATCTGCCTGCGTGTGTTGGCTTTCGGTATCGTTGTTACGGGTTTCCTCTCCCCTCTCCAACCGTCCCCTCCTGGCTTCCGTGCGCTGAGCATCCTTCCTGCTCAGTTCTTCTCTTTTACCCCACGCCTTGGGGTAGTATCCTGCCCGGATCTTCACATCCCGGTGGGCGCGACAATTATTTCGGTAGCATTCCTCCCATCTCGTTTCTGCAAGTGGTTGCTTTGGCCAGTAACTGGCCCCTTCCTTGTCTTTTCTATGGACATTGCAATGCTCGTCATAGCATGCCGTCTAGCTCATCACGTTGTGTTCTGATACCCTTTTCTGGTCCTCTACCGTCGCATAGCCTGGGCTAGTTGGAGTGACTTCTCGCATTGGGTCTCCCCAATAGTCGTTTGTTGTTTCTTGTTTGATTGCTTCCCAGCCTTGGTTTATCTGGGTATCGTTCTTGGAAGTGTTTGATTGCATTTTCTGCGTGTTCGAAGTTTTCCGCTGGGTACCAACTCTATCGTGATCAGGAGAATATCCTGTCCACTTTGCTCGATATTGGAGTCTTCTGTAATGTAGTGGTGAATCGACTATTTCTTCAAGTTCGTATTCTCTTTCGCCTTCGATTTCGATTGGTGGTGGTGGTGACTGGATCTGTGATGGGAATCTTTGGTCTTGGTAGGGTTCGAGAAGTGAGTTGTAGATGGTGTTGTGTATTCTCATCGATGGGGGAAAGTCCAGCTTATATGCACTGTTCCCCACTCTTGCCAAGATTTTGAAGGGCTCCATCTTTCTGTAATCAAGTTTCTTGCATGGCCTTGTGGTCCTTACATTCCTTGGTAGTAACCATACCATATCTCCTGATTTCAAATTCGGATCGGGTTTTCTGTGTTGATCGTAATTTTCTTTCTGTCAAACTTGTGCCGCTACCATTTCCTCGTGTATGGTATCGTGCAATTGGTTCATTTCGTTCGCCGGAATCTTCCGATCCGGTGTCAGATGACTACTTGTGTCATGTTTGGGGTGTTGTCCGTAGTTTGCAAAGAAGGGTGTTGTCTTAATTGTTTCTTGTTGTCCGTTATTGTATGCAAACTCCGCAAAAGGTAATAGTTCGTTCCAATTATCCTGTTGATAATTGACGTATGCTCTCAGGTATTGTTCCAGGATGGCATTGGTTCTTTCAGTCTGTCCATCTGTTTGTGGATAGTACGCCGTGCTCAGTTTTCTTTCGATTCCTAACCTCACGGCAGTTTCCTTCCATAGGTCCGAGGTGAACAGTGTCCCCCTATCGGTGATGATGTCTTGCGGTAGTCCGTGTAGCCGAAAGATTTCTCTTGCAAAGGTTTGCGCGAATTGTTTTGTTGTCATATGTTTCCTGCATGCAATAAAATGACTCATTTTTGTCAGTCTGTCGATGACTACCAAGATGGCGTCATAGCCGTCCGATTCTGGTAAATCTGTGATAAAATCCATTGAAATTGACTTCCATGGCTTATCGGGTGCCTCGTTTGATTGTAGTTGACCATACGGAGCATGTCGGGATGATTTCGTTCTTTGACAAACGTCGCAGTTCTTGACATATATCTTAATCGTTTCCCGCATTTCGGGCCTGTAGTAACTGCGACTGATGAGTTCCGTGGTCTTTGCTGTCCCTCCATGTCCTTCTTGTAAAATGTCGTGATTTTTTCTGATAAGTTCTGTCCTTATCTTCTCCTCTTCTGGTACCCAAATCTTGTTCTGGTACCATCGGCAGTCATCTTTCCATTGGCATAGCCCCAAGGCTACATCCTTCATTTCTTTTGTTCCTTGTTCGAGTGCTTTCCTTATCTCTTGTATGTGCGGGTCCTTCCCGCTCTGTTCCTTAAGATTTCTTATCTCTTCTCCGGGAAAGCTAACAGTGTCCATTTCTTGTATCCTTATCTCCTCAAAGTATTTTTCTTGTGGTAGTAGGATCCTTTGTTTCTATTTGATCCTATCGTCATCTTCTTCCGGTGCATCTTGACTTCTTCTTGTCAATGCGTCTGGCTTGCCGCTTTCCTTTCCTGGCCGATATTCAATTCGTATATTGTATTGGCTTAACTTCTCGCTCCACCGGATCTGTCGTTCATTGAGATCTTTTGTTGTCGTGAAAGGGACCAGATTCTTATGGTCAGTGAGGATCCTTGTCTTGTGATGGCTTCCCAACACATATCTTCTCCATTCCTTGAGTGCCTGTACTATGGCCAAGAGTTCTTTGTCATGAATTTTGTAGTTGCATTCCGCATTCGTCATTGTCTTTGATCTGAATGCCACGGGTCGCCATTTTTCTTCTTTGCACTGTTGCGATAAAATTCCTGAACAGACATACTTCGATGCATCTGTTTTAATCATAATCGGTCTTTCCGGATTGTAATGGGTGAGTAGGGGTGCAGACGTTATTTTTTGTCTCATCGTATCGAACGCCACCCTTTCTGCTGTTCCCCACTTCCATTTTGCATTTTTCTTTGACAGATTGTATAGAGGTTTTGCTGTCCTGCTAAACCCGTCAATGAATCTTTGGTAGAAGTTGCAGAATCCCATGAATCTTTGGATATCGGTTTTGTTCTGCGGAATTGCCCATTCCCATATGGCTGACGTCTTGAAAGGATCCATCAGGACTCCTTCTTGGTCAATAATAAATCCTAAGTATTCCACTTCTGTCTTGTGGAATTCGCACTTAGTTGGCTTGATTCTCATTCCGGATTTTCCAATTGCTTCCAGGATTTTTCCCACGTCTTTCTGGTGCTGTTCCATCGTTTCTGAGTACAACAGTACGTCATCCAAATATACTATACAGCTTATGTCCAAGAATCGGTGTAATGTTTGATTGATCCATCTCTGGAATGTTGCCAGTGCATTGGTCAAGCCGAATGGCATTACCAAGTATTCGTAAGTTCCGTATCCTTTCGCGAATGTAGTTTTCCATTCATCTCCTTTCTTGATCCGTACGTTATGGTATGCATCTTTAATATCCAGCTTCGTAAAGTATCGGGCGCTATTTAGCCTAACTAAGGCTTCGCCGATGAGTGGCAGTGGGTACCGATCTTTTTTCGTGACTTCATTAAGTCCTGGGTAATCCACGCATAGTCGTAATTTTCCATCCTTCTTTTTGACGAAAAGGAAGGGTGCTCCTGTTTCCGCGAAGGAGTCTCGTATCCATTCCCGTTCCAGATTCTGTTTCAAATAGCTTCTCAATTCTTCCAATTCCGCCGCTCCTAGTGGATACAACCTTTTTGCTGGGATTGTCCTTCCCTTTTCTAGGTTAATCTCGTGGTCCACTCCATTTCTGTAAGGCGGTAACGTGGTTTTTTCTTTTTCTTCGAAGAGTTCCTGGTATTGGTGATATACCTCTGGTATCATCTGTTCCAAGTGTTCTTTCCCTTGATACTTTTAGGCCTTAATCGCCAGCTCGGTACTGACATTCATTGCCTTCAAATCGCATTGGCCGTCCTCATGGTTCCACTTTAGAATGCCTGTGATCTCTCCTCTTCTGTAGAACTTCCCAAAGGCTTGGGCCGAGATCTCGCAGATCTCTATTCATTTCCGGTCCTTTTTTGTTTCTTCTCAGGTGCCTTCTGATTCATTTCTGTCCTGGTCTCTTTGCTGGTCCGTACTTCCGAATCCTTTGTCTTCTCGTTCAGTTTTTGCAAGTACCTCAACTTCCTTGCATTCCCCGTCCAGGTATCTTTCACATATCAGTTGTGCTATCCTGTCACCGGAGTTAACTGTGTAGTCTTCGTCCCCGAGGTTCACCATTACTACCTTCAGTTCACCTGTATAATCCGCATCTATTACCCCAGCGTTGGTTGTGAGCCTGTTCTTGACTGCTAACCCGCTTCGTGGTGCAATGCGCCCATAAGTGCCCTATGGTAATCCGATGGCGATTCCGGTTCGGATGACTTCATGCCCTTTGGCTCGTATCGTTCTCTTTCGCTAGCGTACAGGTCGTGTCCTGCCGCCCTCAGTTAGCCTCTCGTAGGCATCGTTGCCTCTTTAGTCAACCTTTTGACTAGGATCTGTTTATCCGTTTTTGCCTGAACCGTTGAGAACTTCATAACTAAGTTCTCCTCCAGGGCTTCCGCTTCTGGGACTGTAAAAACCCTCGGTGACTCTTTTAAACACCAGGTCGTGCATCTCTCACTATCAAACGTGATGGTTCCCTTTCCCCAATCAATCGAGGGGCTATGTTCTCTCAACCATGGCATTCCAAGAACTGCTTCATGGTTTTGTAAATTTGCCACTTGGAAGGTAATCATTTCCCTATGGCTACCAATGTCCATAGGTACTGTTGTCGTATGAGTAACTGGACCCATCGCGCTGAGTTTGCCGTCCGCCAGGTAAATTTCTCGTTGTTGTTTGGCTTTTGCCATAGGCATGCCGTGCTTTTCGCATAGCTCCTTATCAATAAAGTCCTCAGTCGCTCCTGAGTCAATCATTCCGTTGATGCTGATAATCTTGTCTCTGCCATGTAGTGGCATTTTTACCATAACATGGTCGTTTTTGTGTTCCAGTGATTCCGTGTTGTTTAGTGCCGCGTAGATTTTCTGTATCTCGATGGGTTTCTTTTTCCCCTTGTCCCTCAGACTATTGCTTACTGGGGACCGTCGTCTTTTTCCTCCTCGTTCTTTTCGGTTTCGAGATCCATTTCGCGGATTGCTGTTCTTTGTTTCCATCGGGGGTTCTGAACCCGACTGCCTGTTCTCGCCGTGTATTCTTTTTCGTCTTTTGGGTTGGTGCAGTTTCTCATCATGTGTCCAGGCTTCGCACATGCCATACACAGATTTTTGTTTTTTCTCCTCCAGTATTCGGTCTTTGATATGTTAAGAGCTTGTCTTCGCCTAGTCGCATCTAGTTCCATTGGATCCCCTTGAGGTTCCTGTAGTCGTTTGGTCTTGAAGGTAACGTCGTAGTTTCTGGCGTTGTCCTATGTTTTGGTCTTAGACCTTCCTTGCACATGTTTGATAACGTCCAAGCGGTTTTCTTGATTAATGGCCTATACCGCCATTTCTTCAGTCGTCGTGAAGTCTTGAGCCCTCATAGTCCATGCGTTCTGAATTTCTTCGTGTAAGCCTCTTAGGAAGGCCCTTCCCAGGGTGGCTTCGTCGTATTCTGCCTCTGTTGCCAATAGTCGTTACTCGTTCCAGAAATCAGTTACATTCCGGCTCCCTTGATTGATTTTCTCGATTTTATTTCTTGCCGTTTCCCTGGCATCCACGTCGCCGAATTGGATGCATAGAGTGGCTTGAAATTCTGCCCTGTTATTCCATGTGGCTGGGGTCTTTCCTTCCACATATCAAGTGATCCATTTGCCTGCTGATTCTCTCAGTAGGGATTTGGCGAAGTCCACTTTTAATCCGTCTTCGTTTTCCCCCCATCCTAGTGCTGTGTAGTACATTGCAAGTTGGACTAGCCATGCTCGAAGTTTGGTACCTTCTCCTGTAAACGTATCCGGGTTTTTAATTTTTGGTCTCCGCACCGTCTGTTCCTGTCGATTTTCCCGCACCGTTCTGATCAACTCCTGGAGTTGTTCTATCGTGAGAGTTATCGTATCCGCTGGTCCTGCTACCCCCGACATTCTGTATATTGGGGATGCTCCAGAGCTTACTGATCCTGATCTTGATCTTGCTTCCGGGGTGACCGGGCGCGGAGGTCTTGGGGATCCTTTTCGCGATATCTCGCATAAGGCTTGTCCAAGTTCTGCTTGTAGTCCTAGGAAAGTCTGTGGATCGTTGAAATCTGGTACTTCTGTATCTGTAGGTGAATACGTTTTGTATTCGTTAAGTGTCGCAAAAGGACGCAACCAAATGTTACAAACCTATCCTTAGTCTGCCGGACAAGACACACTATCTTCTTTAACAGTAACAGGTAACGATACGTACCGCTCGTCTTACCGCTCTTCAGGTCTCGTAGCCTTATGTCGCCTAGGGAACGCTTAGTCCTCTCACTCCTAGCCTGTGCGACTGCTCAGTAGCGATACGTTCCTTGAATCACCTTTCGGTCAGTGATATAAATGGATAGTCGTAATAAGAATAAAGTATCGGTTGAACTTAATAGATAAAATATAACATAGGAAGTAACTTAGGTGGTTGCATGAAGAGCTAGCTATCCGTGTCCGTGACCCTCCTTATATAGGCGCTCTTCCCACAACCCTAACCCTGCTGACTTTACTCTGTGTCACCTCTTTACTATGACTGCCGTGTGAGTCATAGTATAACAAACATCCTATGACTCACAATTTGAGTCATAGTATACAATCCCCTTAATATTCAATTTCCATAAAAGGTCATGTACGCTAATCGCGTCACATGCGTGAAACCCCAGACTCATACTTGTAGTCAGGTGCGAAAGTCATAACATCATATGACCTCACAATTGTGAGTCATGAAACCATAAACATAAATCCACTCAAACATCATAATCATAAATGATCCCACATATTGTGAGTCATGTGAAACATTCCATATTGCTAAGTCACGATTTGTGACCTTAGTGTTCAATCCAAATAAGCAATAATTAATATTATATCAGTTTAGTAGTTGTGAATACTGAGATTCTATTACATATCTCATCCACGAAGTTTTTAACTCTTGGAATATAATGGAATCCTACTATATTTCTGTTAAAATTCTTCAATTCGTTTCATAAGTATATTTCCTATGGTAATATTGTTTATGTCTCTGCTTGCTTATTTCTAGTTTACTCAGGGAAACTATGGAGATTATTACAGCTAGGGTATATCATATTATCGGTTATATTTCATGATAATGTTTGAGAATTAATGTGTATATGTCTTATGTTATGTGCAGGATTTCTCTGTTATCTTTCCATGTATAGTGACCTTTTACCAGTCATGTATCATGTGTTATCTTTCCGTTTATTTCGTGCACACTACTTCAGAATACGCATATTTTATTGGGATTTCCTTGGTAGTTTTTCAGGGTCAAACATGTTCACACAGATGTTTCTTACAATGTTTTTCCTATTTTGGTACTGAGTACAAGGAGGATACGCACCTGTATAAATAGCTGGTTGCCAACGACTTTATTTTAGTTAATTAAGGACAAGAACTACTACTAATCTACCTTCATACTACAATACTCCTCACACAAGCGTGTACATAGTTTACTCTTAATACTGTGTTGTATTTTCGTACTCATGCTATAAGATTGTGCCAATACACATAATTTAAACAGATTATGAGCCCAGTACATCCAGAGCTATACGACTTACACTTATACTCTATCCTCTTTATCCACAGGACGAATTCCTTCCGAAAAGAAACAAACTTCTTTCACAGAAAAATATTTCCTGTAACATCAATATATTTTCACTCGAAACGAAACATCGCGCTGAACGAACCATCGCTCGAAACGAAACATCGGTTGAAACGAAACGTTCTTGGCGAAAGGAAACATTCTTCGAAATCGATACAAAAAAGACTTGGCGCTCCTTGTTAAAGTCCGAGTTTTCCTCCCTCATTAAATCTGAGATCTTACAAAAAGTGCAATTTTCTAGCTGCAACCACTCGCAAATGCAAAGCAAAGTACCGGTACTTAGCAACCAAAGTAACTTTGCCTTTAGCCAGCAAAAATTGCCACGGCAGAAAGAACCGTTCCTCTTCCCGAAACTCCTGCACCAAACCCCAGATCTTATGCCAACAACTCCAATGGTAGTTGGGCACCCAGTTACAAATTGAACTCCATCTCAAGGCTCACTGGCTCTGATAACTTCCCGACCTGGCGAGATATCTCTGAATATGTCCTTACTATCAATAATTGCAGGGACATAGTAACGGAAAAGGAAACTCTACCAGAGGAAGAAGAGTACGAGGATGGAAATAATAACTCTGAGAGATTAGATGAATTTCGCGATCGATGCCAATGGGCCTCGGCCTACTTCCTTGAAACGATTGACCCTCAATGGCTTATTTTGTTGGCCACAAACAAAACACCTCCCTCAATCTGGAAAGCTTTCCAAGATATATTTGCTAGAGAAAACAGCACATCCTTCTTCGAACAACTCAACGCAGTCCTCGATACCAAGTACGATACCTCTGCACCTTTGCAGACCGTATCAACAAGTACGATACCCTCTGGAATCGAAAACAACACCTATGCTCCTCCTCCTCTGCTGATGACCGATATGCTCTACCATTTGTATTCAAATCAGTATTCGAGTCACCTAAAGCCAAAGCAGTAGTTCTTCGCAGCTCCCTTCCAGAGTCGATGAGTAACATTGTCGGCAACCTTCAAACCAACGAGGACCTTACCTACGACCAAGTCTACAACAAGTTGTTGGACATGAGACCCTCGGTTAGCCCTGAGGACGACAAAGCGTATAAAAGCCCTGATGTCAAAGGAAAAGGAAGGGAACATCCCCGGAGACCTGTGGCCACACCCAAGGAATTTACCTACTGCAAAAAGCATTACCCCACTGCTCGCACTAAGGGACATACCTGGAATGAGTCTAATAAACTCAAGGGTGACAACCAAAAGAAGAAGGAAAAGAAAGCTGTTAGTTCAGTAAAGATCAGCAAAGAAGAAATATCTGAACTGGTTAGTACATCCACATCCCTCCTCTCCATGCAAAAGACTCCTCAACTACAAAACTGGGTAATCGATATAAGCGCAAGCTCACACAAGACAAGCAACCTAGACCTTCTTATAAACTTTGAACCAAGTACATGGACTGTTATGCTAGGCGATGATTGGGTAATAGAATCATGTGGCCGAGGAACTGTCAAGCTCATGGCCAAAACCTCAAACGGGCTTGTAGTCCCTGTATTCCTAAAACATGTTCTCTGGGTTCCGAAGTTAGGCCAAAGTAACTTGTTGTCATGGCGCGCTATTGTTTCTTTGGGGAATGGTTTTTCTTTGTATAGTAAAGGGGCGGAGATGTTTGTATACAGGGGGAATAAAAGAGAAGTAATATGAGGAAAGCTGGACAGTCAAGATTATGTTGTGCAAGAAGAGAAAGTAGTGGCGAACAAGATGACTTACTAATAGTGGCATGAAGCCTTCAGACATCCTTCACCATCCTACCTCAAAAGTACCAACTACTCAGACAATCCAAATATCCACGAAGTTCCGGAAGACTAGCATTGTGAAACCTGAATTACGTCCAAATCAACTAAACACAAACCCGAATCTACAGACAAAAGATGTGAAAATCCCTTTGATTTAATCCACTCTGATCTTAGTGGAAAATTCTCTACCCCTTCCTTCGGAAACTCCTGGTACTAGGTTACCTTTATTGATGATTATACACGGTACACCTGGATTTACGCTTTAAAGCCAAATCCAATACCATTAAAGTATTCTACCAATTCATCAAAGAAAGACACACCTAGGACAACGCTACTAATAAGCGATTCAGGACCAATAATGGTGGAGAATATGTTAACAAAGATATGACAACCATGTTTGAAAAACTGAGTATCATACATGACAAAATACCTCCTTACTCTCATGAATCTAATGGCATTGCCGAATGGTACAATAGGACCATTATCACATCTACAAGCTCTATGTTATCAGGTCTTACACCGTGTTTATGGGCTGAAGCAGTTACAATAGCTGTATATCTCCAGAACATCCTCCCAAACCGATCTATAGGAAAACTAACGCCCTATGAATCTCTCTACAACAAGAAGCCGTTAGTAAACCACCTATGCCCCTACGGGACCAAATGCTTTGTCCATATACCTTAGGAAACCAGAAAACCAGGAACAAAGTTACAGCCCCGGGCCTTAGAAGGATACTTTGTTGGATATACTTCCTCCAGCAAAATATACCATATATACATACCATCATTGGACAAGATCTCAGACACGCGTCAACTCCACTGGACAAACAAGACTATACTACCTCTTGATCCCAAGGAACCTGCACCCTCATCAGAGACCTTTACAACAGTCTACCCACCTTCCTAGCAAAGAGCACCGGCACCCGATAATGGTCTACCACAGGAAGCAAATGACAAACCAACTATTGAAGTACATCCACCTCCACCGCTTGAACATCCTGAAGCCTATGACCGTCCCCAAACTCCAGAAGAAACACCGGAACCTCCTGTACTGGAAGTACAACTGGAAAATCCTCCTGAGATAGGGACCAGATCTGGCAGAAGCGTTCGCCCACCACAATACTTTGGCAGAAATGTCACTGTACCATCTAACGAGGATCCTAAAACCTACACCCAAGCAGTAAACAGCTTGCTTAAGGAACAATGGACCTATGCAATGGACGAGGAAATAAAGGCACTTGAGAAAAGTGGTACTATCGATGAAGTAGAAAAACCTACAGGACGCAAGATTATTGACAGTAAATGGGTCTTTAACACCAAGCGAAATGCTGATGGTACATTAGAAAGGTACCATGCAAGGGCTGTTGCCAAAGGATTCTCACAAGTACCGGGTTTTGACTTTGAAGATACTTTCGCTCCAGTCATCCGATAGGAATCACACAGCTTCCTCCTTGCAATATGTGCTAAAAACAAATCGCGACCATGGCAATTCGATGTCAAATCTGCATTCCTTTATGCTGAGTTGCATGAAGAAGTCTACATGCGACCGTTACCTGGGTTCGGTAATGGAGACAAAGTATGGCTACTTAACTGATGTCTCTGTGGACTTAAGCAATATGCGAACGAATGGTACACTCTCCTCGCTAGATACTAAACATCTAAAGGTTTTACGACATCCGCCCTTGACCCATGCATGTTTGTTCACGGTAAACACGCATATACCTCTCAGTTTACGTTGACGACATCGCTATATATACGGCTAACACCCCTTAAGCTACTTCTCTCATAGAAGACCTGAAAACGGTATTTGAGATTACGGACTTAGGGGAAGCTACATTCCTACTTGGCCTCCACATCACCTATACAACAGACCGGATACATCTTACCCAGCAACGATACATCAAGTCAGTCCTCGAGCGATATGGTATGGAAAACTCACTGCCAGTCTCTACCCGCTTACTCAAAGGCATTTACCTACAGAAAGGGCCAGTGGATGAACAGATACCGGACAGGTCAATATACCTATCGATAATAGGAACTCTTATGTACCCGACTACAGGTACCAGACCCGATCTAGTATATACAATATCCTTTCTCTCACAATTTTCTTCCTGCACAACTGAAATCCACCTAAAGGCCTCTAAACACGTCCTTCGCTACATTCCCGGTACAAAAGGCATTGGACTCTTCTACCCTTATACAACTACAAACGCTATGAACACCTATGTGAATGCAAACTTTGCAGCTTGTCTTGATACCCGCCGCTCCTTCTCAGGGTATGTTATTCTCTTTAACAATGCCTGTATATCCAGGCGGTCCAAGAAGCAAGCCTCGGTAGCAACCTCTACTACCGAAGCGGAATATGTAGCTATGTCCATAGCAGCAAGGCAAATCCAATGGTACATCAATGGTCTCAGTGACATCTAGCTCACAACACCGATCGCTTTACATGTCGACAATACCGGCGCAAATTTTCTGGAAACCAACTATCAACTTAATGAATGAATAAAACATATCGATATCCATTTTCACGAAATACTAGAAGAAATCGATAACGGTTCTTTCACACTCCTAAAGGTTGGGTTATCAGAAAACCTTGCCTACATTTGTACCAAGGTACTTACGAAACCGGCACATGAACGGATAATGAGATTGTTGGGCTGTAGATAATGAGGGGAAGTGTTGAAATTCTTCAATTCGTTTCATATGTATATTTCCTATGGTATTATTGTTTATGTCTCTGCTTGGTTATTTCTAGTTTACTCAGGGAAACTACAGACATTACTACAGCTAGGGTATATTATATTCTCGGTTATATTTTATGAAAATGTTCGAGAATTAATGATTATATTTCTTATGTTATGTGCAGGATTTCTCAGTTATCTTTCCATGTAGAGTGACCTCCTACCGGTCATGTATCATTTGTTATCTTTCCGCTTATTTTGCGCACACTACTTCAGATTACGCATATTTTATTAGGATTTCCTTGGTAGTTATTCAGGGTCAAACATGTTCTCACTGATGTTTCTTACAATGTTTTTCCTATTTGGTTGCTGAGTACAAGGAGGATACGCACCTGTATAAATAGCTGGTTGCCGCCTACTTTGTTTTAGTTAATTAAGCACAAGAACTACTACCCATCTACCTTCATATTACAATACTCCTCACACAAGCGTGCACATAGTATACTCTTAATACAGTGTTGTATTTTCGTACTCATGCTATAAGATTGTGCCAATACACATAATTTAAACAATTTCCTCCACTACTACTAACTTGATATTAGTTATTACTTATTTAAGTTTATACCTGCTAAGCACTACCTTTTGGTTGTGCTTTTCTGCTTGGTTATAACCTTTTAACTAGCTATCCTTTCCTTGTTTTACTTATTATTACTCCCTGCTTGCTTTTACCTATTTGGGTATTACTCTCATCCTGATATTACTATTAGATTTATGTAGTACTAGTAATTGCTTGTTAATACTTGCCCCAACTCAATTACTTATTTTGTTAGCTCCATCCTGTCAATTTTAACCTTCTATTTTTGCAAAATAGTTAGCTTTTCGATTTATCTCTATTGAGATGTTAATAGGATAGGATATTAGTATATTTGTTCTTTTTTCCTAGTGTAACAGGTACAAGCCTGTGTGAATATTTATACAATAGGGCCTAAGCGGTAGCCAGTTATCATTTTGATGTCTAGGAGGAACTTGCTCAAAGGTGAAGATAAAGAGAGTATAAAAGAATAGTTGATAGAGTGACAGGAAATAATAGGGTTGTGGTTCAACCAAGTGTATTCATTATCTAGGCATCTGTCTGAAGTTTGATGTCTCTCGCTTGCCAGGGGACCACCTTTAAATACATGGAATCTTTCTACTAATAGCTGAGACTCTGGACACTTGTAGCCTTGATGATTACCAGTCAGTCTACAGCTACTGGAATCTGGTATCCCTGCCGGAGTCCTGGAAAGCCAGGGGTTTTTCCACAACACTGCCTCTATACTACTACCAGTGTAGACCAACCATACCTTTCCTTGGACCTTCTGGAGCATAATCCCACTGATCCTCCAAAGCATAAAATAGGCAGACTACTGGAATCTAGAGACGCAGGTAGGAAAATAAAATACAAAGGAAATCTAAACATATGAATGTAATATGACAAAAGAGGAGGGAAATTGCTAGGCATACAAGATCACTAGAGAAGATTTTGAGATTTATGAAGCTCAAGTCTGAACCTCCATATCTCATTCATACTATTTCTGCTCCGGTGTTCGCCCTACGAGTCAACACAGGCATCTGGTACAGTTGATCACAGCCTCAGAAAACTGTGTTGCAGGAGCTCCTCTTATAATACCATATACATCGTCACTGTTTGTGCGACAGGATGCTGTCCACGTGGTATATAAGAAAACCTAGCTGGCTACCCAACCAAGGTAGAATGAAGCGATTCAGTTAAGAACTCGTGAAGTTACAGTCAGTTGAAAATAAGGGGGCCCTGTTAGTGACAAAGCAGACAAATGGAATAAAGAAAGTAGGCTACCCCAGTAACTATGAAGAGTATGCAGATGCCACAAAATGATACCATTATGGTCGAAGGACCTGTTGCAATATGTTAATAAGGAGAGGAAGTGCAATCATAAAGGTATTGGAGCGATCGTCGACACTAGTCATCATGAAAGCCATCTGCAGAGCCGGATACGCTGGCACAAAGCAGACATGGTCGGCAACCAAGCTGGCTCCTTGGTGTTCTAAGAAGCTATAGGCAAGTTCTAAACAGGACAGCATAGTGTAAAACAGTAGAAGAAGGCCTGACATCTCCAACCAAGCAGGGAAACACACCCTCAGAGAAAGAGAAGGACTGACAGTACTATAAGCTGTGAGGGGAATAGAGTTTTCAAGGTCAAATGATATTGGCATTTGGATTGGAATAGAGAATATTGGGAGGAATACTTAATTAGAATGAGGGATAGATGTAATCTGCGAACACTCAGTTACAGGATATAAATATCAAAATATCTCCATAGCTTTACCTATCATCAAGCAACAGAAAAGAGATTTTATCAATATCATAAGTTTTACTCAAAATCTTCATTACTCTACAAATGAGCCTTCCTAAATACTCTCAATCTACAATGAAAGATTATAAGCCAAGTCCGATTCGCATAGCCTTAAAATTGAAACCCTTAACAGTAATGAGAGTTGTTTTAGAGCTCAGTATATGTACACATGTTACAAGTATCATACAAGAAAAAGTGTATACATAGTTAGCAATACCTGCTTCTCAAGGGTCATCCTCCATCTCCTCTTCATACCCAGCGATTCATATCTCAACACCACGAGAAATCATCACCGTTTTTTTTTCGGCTTAACTTCACCCTTTGGCCAAACCACAGGGTGGGAATTTGTCTTCATGATTCCCTCCTCTCTATGCTCATTAGGGTATACGCATTTAAGTCCCCTCTCTCCTCTTCTGCCATCTTTGTTCATAGTTCCTCTCTTTTCACAGCTTTGTTTTGCCTTGATTAGGATAACCTAATATTCGGTATAATATTCCCAAATAGGTAGCATCAAGCTGACCTTAGTTCATTTTGCCAAGAGATCGAAGGCTATATACTCGTAGAGTGCTTGACACCCTCAGAGTCATAGATAGACAAGGGAATCATTTGCTGTAGCCTGATCATATATCTTCAAGGTCCAACTGTATTCGCACTTTGTACCAGACAATAGCTGAAGTCTCTATGGATACTTGATATCTATGGCCAACATAAGGCCGCAGAGAAGTGAATAAATAGTAAGCGGTCCCGTGTAGTTAAGGGATATCCTCTGTCTCCTCTACATACCCATCTATGGAAATCCGAATGCCAAAACAAATCTTTGCCATTTTTGTTTCGACTCAACTTTGTCCATTGGTCACGCCACGTGGTGGGGATTTGTCTTAATGATTCCCTCTTCCCGTGCTCATTAGGGTCTGCCGCATTAAGCCTCCTCTCTCCTCTTCTGCCACTTTGTTAATGGTTCCTCTCCTCTCCCCACTTTTGTTTTGCCTCACTTAGCTTTCTGCTCTACTTTGCTTAATATTTGCAAGTCAGGAATTCCTTCTGACCTCCCTATACAACTAAGAGAGAGGGTTGCCGTAGGGGGAAACTTTATACAGGCCTCCAGTTGCTCTAGCAGTTTGATGGTCAATTCCCCGACTCTTACGTTAATGAGAATTGCATGAATGGCTATATACAAAATTCTGTTACTCTTTAAGTCTACCCCTCCTCTATCGTCACCTTCTTCTCTCCTCCCTTGCAGACGGTTGTGTGGCTGGCACCCTACTGCTCCCCCCCTTCATCTCGCACTATAGTGCTACGAATTCTGAAGGATACGGGGATTTACATTATCTACCACAGACTCCATCCTTGTCTATCTGCTTATAGTCCTCCTTTGGCTTGATTCCTTTTGCCTCCTCATGCCTGGGGCTCCTACTCCTCACTCCCTCCACTGTACCCTCCTGGATTAGTGGGATATATGATATTGAGCTATTGGCCTGATTGAAGGTTCAGGTTGGTTTCTTGCTTTGGTGTTTTGTTTCTTTTTAGGGTTCTGATTCTTGTTCACTGTTGGAATCTGTTTATTTCCTATGTCGCTTGTCTGCGAAGGTGAAACATTTACTCTCTTTTAGGAAGTTTCAGGCCTGTTTCTTCTTAGTACTTTTTTCTACTCAAGCGCCTAATATTCATTCAGTAAGAGTGTTTTTTTAGCTGTGGGGAGATGGGACAGGCTGTATTGAGATGTTTCTGTCTGCCATAGCCTTGGCTCCATTTAGTTTCTTTACCATAAACAGTAATTCAATGACAAAATCAAAAAAAATTAATCAAAAACCACATAGTTAAGGGACATCCTCTGTCTCCTCTAAACACTTGACGATTGAAATTGCAAAACTATGAGTTTTCATTACTAACCCCTCTAGGCAGGCCCCCTGCTTACCCCTCTGGCTAAACTATTGGGTAGGAACTTGTATACCTCTATCTCTCCTCACCAAACTCATTACGATCTACCCTTTTGAGACCATCCTCTCCTTCTTTCCATCCTTGTTGATGGTTTTCTCTCCTTTTTCTACTCTTATTTTGCCTTATTTAGCTTATTTGCTCTGCCTCACTTGATATTTGCACAGTCGGCAACACCTACATTCATACAATTGGGAAATACACTTGTAGTAGGAGTAAACTCCCGAGAGGTCTACAGTCGCTTCACAGTCCAATGGTTGATTCCTCTAATCTCTGCTCTTTGAGAACTGCCTAGATGGTATGCACATGGTTTTGTGCCTGATAATTAAGTCTACACCACCTACTCCATACCTCATCTCTCCTTTCCTCATAGAGGATCGGCTAGCACCCTACTGCTCCCCCTCTATAAAGCTGACACCTTACTGCCTCAACACGACTGGCACCCTACTGCTCTCCTCCTCTCTGGCTGGTACCTTAATACCTTCACTCTCCTCTGACTCTTGCCCACAGTCAAATCTGCTTTCAGTTATACCTAGTCCTGGTATTGCACAGGCTCTTAGACTTGTGTTATTGTCGTCAGTTACCTTGGAATCCCTGGTTTATCCTCAACCTGCTGGCACATTTATGGGTCTACAGTAAAGGCTATTTTCTCCTTATTTGTAGGAGCTTTCGTCAAGGGTTTTCCTTATACTTTTCTACTGTCCTGCTTCTTCCTTTCAGCCTGTTGTCTCCTGAGTCAGCTGGGGGTTTGTTTGCTAGTGGGCCAGATATACCGTTAGGCCCATCCAAGAGGGTTCTAAGAATACAGGTTTTGATACCTAGAGACCTGGATGACCTTTGTTTCTAGTTAAGGTTTTGTCTTTACTATAGCTAGCGCTCCATGCACGTTCTTGTACTATAACAACAAATATATGAGATAATCAAAAAAATCAAAATCAAAACCCTGTAGTTAAGTGATCATCAAGCAACGGAGAAGCAACCTTAATAATATATTCTTTTTAACAAATATATAAGCTTCGAGAACCTTTATCTTTCATCTATTATTGCAATCAAACTTTCATAACAGTTGTCTGTCTTGCTTGATAAAATACAGGTTTGGCAATTCAACAGTACTCCATTGTCTACCCCTCAACACAAACTAGTAGTTAAATTTTCATTTTATATAGTAGTTTATGTCAAGGGTTTTTCTTAAGATTTCGTACCTTCTAGCTTCATACTTTCTCCCTGTTATCCCTTAAGCCAACCAGAGGTTTATGTCTTTATAGGTGAGATGTGTAATTGGGCTCATACTAGAGGGTCCTGAGAGTACGGGTTTTGATCGATGGAGATGCGGAAGATGTTTCTTGATATTACTGTTGTGTTTTTGCTATAGCTAGCACTCAATGCAGGTTCTTGTACCTTAACAACGAATGTATGAAATAATCAAAAGAAAAACTCCTGCTTGTCAAGTGTGATTCTCTTTCTCCTCCAAACACCCTCGGTTTGAAATCTCAACTTGATGAGAAATCATCACCGCTGTTATTATAAGGTCACTCTCCCCTTTAGCTATGGCTGGAGGTGGAGATTTGTGTTAATAATTTCTTCCTCTCTATATTCTATAGGGTCTACCGCTTTGAGCTCTTCCTCTCCTCTTCTGTCACTATTTGATTATAGTTCTTCCCTTTCCTCCGCTTTAGTTTTACCTCCCTTAGCTTTCTGCTCTTCCTCGCTCAATATTTTCTGAGTCAGTAATTCCATACCACCTCCTGTTCTGGCTCAGAGACCGAGTTGGACTAGGGGTAAACTCTCTATAGGCCTACTGTCACTTTAGGAGACACATAGTTAATTTCCCTGCTCTCATTTTAATGAAGCCTGACTAGATAGCCATGGACACTATTCTAATAGTCCTTGGGTCTACCCCTTCTCCACCCTCACCACCACCTTACTACTCCTTCTAACAGTTGATTGGCTAGCCCCCTATTGTTTACCCCTTTAAGTGGGACCATACTGCTACCAATTCTACAAAATATGGCGATTCAGATTGCCTAATACACATTTCCTCTTCCTTAATTAGTTTACTGACCTGCCTTAGGTTGATTCCTTTCGCCTCCCAATGCCACCTGCCCTAATTACCACAGCTATTCATTCTACTCATCAGTATTAGTATGATGGATAGTTCATATTAGTTTCTTGCTTAGTTAATTTGTTTCCTTTGGATGTATTGGTTGTTGTTTACTGTTGAACTTTGTTTATTTCCTATATTGGTTTTCTCCTAAAGTTAAGGGATTACAAGAGTTTAGGAGATTCCTGGCCTGTTTCTTCTTAGTAGTTTTTTCTGCCCAATCTCCGAACTTTGGTTCAGTAAGAGAGTTGTTTTACCTGTGAGGGGATGCGGCTAACTATAGTTGGAGGTTTCTCTCTGCTATAGGTTATACTTTATATAGTTTCTGTACTTTAAATTGTAATTCAATGTGATAATCAAAAAAAAATGGAAAAAATCCCCACTTGTCAAGGGTTATCATTAATCTCTGCTACATACCTTTGCGATTGAAATCTCAACACCATGAGAAATCATTACCTCCTCCTCTATGCATCTTTCCATCCCGTCTGGCTTCGCCCAAGTAGGAGGACTTATATACAACTATCTTTCCTATCCTAACTAATTATGGTCTACCTATTTGAGTCTATCCTCTTCTTTGTTTCGAGCCTTGTTGATAGTTTCTTCCATTTTCCCGACTCTTGTTGTACCTTACCTAGCTTGTTTCCACTACCTCACTTAACCATTGCATCATGAGTAACACCCTACCTTGATATAGGTGGGAGATATACCTACAGTAGGAGAAAACTCCTGACACGCCTAAGGTGACTTTGCAGTCTAAGAGTTGATTCCTCCACTTTCTTCTCTTTGAGAACTGCCTTCATAAGTACACCTTTAGTTCTCTCCCTGATAATTGGGTCTACTCCTCTCCCTCCTTCTTGCATCTCTTGTCTGCTTATTGTAAATTAGCTAGCACCTTACTGCCTTAACAATACCTTTTACCCTATTGTTTGTCTCCTCTTCAACTGGTACAATACTAGTCCCCTCTTGTAACCTGTATACATATTCTGGAACTTCAATTACCACTCACATTAGCTATTCCTTTATCAGGTTACATTCCTTTGATTTGATTTCTTCTGCATTTGATTTCATTGCTAGAAGCTTCACCTTGTGGTAGTCTGCGTCTTGTATGCTTTAGAGGATTAGAAAGAGTGTACCTTAGGAGTTCCAAGCGAAGGAACAGGTCATGTATACTAGGGGTAGGATAGCGGCAATATTATGGGTAAGCCTCTGGCTCTCCAGGACTCCAGCAGGGCCACAAGATTCCTGTAGCTGTACAGTAACCGGTAATGATAGTGACTATCACTTACCAAAGTGTCAGGTCTTGAAGGTAAGATTTCTTGTATTTAAAAGTGATCTCCTGGCTAGCAGGAGACATTAGACTTGAGACTGATGCATAGATAATAAATACACTTGGTTGAACAGCGATTCTATTATTCCCCCTCACTCTATAAACCATAGTATTGTACTCTTCTTATTCTCACCTCTCAGCAGGTCTCCTTTAGACACCCAAGTGATAGCAAACTACTGCTTAAGCTCTAATGTATTACTGTTTACACAGGCTAGCCTATATTAAACCTCTCCTCAAACTCTTGCCTACTGTCAAACTGCCTTCTGTTATACCTGGACCTTGTATTGTACAAGCTCTGGAGCTTCTATTAATATCATCTGTTTTTTCAGAATCTTAGATCTGTCTTTTACCTCCTGGGGCCATTATGGGGGCAAAGTAATAGCTAAACTTTATCTATAGTAGTTTTTGTCAAGGGTTTTCCTTTTACATTCCTCCTTTCCGGCTTCCTACTTTCTTCCAGTTATCCCTTTAGTCAGCTAGGGGGTTGTTGATTTGTAAGTAAGATGTGTGGTTAAGTCTAGACTAGAATATCTTTTTTCGAGTACAGACTTTAATTGTAGGAGAAGTGAAGGATGTTTCTTGATATTAAGGTTTTGTTTTTGTGCTATAGAGGGTGTTCGATGCAGGTTCCTGTACCTTAACAATGAATATATGTTATGAGTGCAGTTTTGTTAGAACCTATACATAGGCTTCATTGGTTGTTGCTGGGAAAACAGGTTTGAAGGATGGCAATCAGAGAAAATTAATCCTGAGATAAATTAATTTTTCTTTTGCTCTACTCTTGAATAACTACTCCTCCATGATAGAAAAATATAAATATAAATTACATTCATTAAAACTTTTTCTTATATGCAGGTTATACATGTATGAATTTAAATCTGTAAAAATATACTATTTACATGGATTTCCTATTATGTTTATTCTTGGAGCCTAAAGGTAGACAACACTTTTCAGATTTTGGGAATTCTTCCTCAATTGATTGATGATCTGGTAATTCATCACTTATTATATTAGTTAGCTCCTTTTCTTCATACCAGTAGTAAGAATATTATTTTTGGTTGTCGTACAGCCAATACCCTTACAGGAGTGTTTATTACTTTTGCTTGAAGTCAGAGTCTTAACGGGTGGTGTACTTCAGCCATCGGCCATTAAAGATGCTAATGGCATATGATTGCTACCTTTTATTCTTGCTGTTTGGACTGCTCTTGCATAATTTATTATTTCTGCAGTTGGCTCTGAATAGTGCTAAGTTGAGCAAACTTCACAAGGGGTAATAATAAAGCTATACTGACGCGATATATCAGATCGTCTCTCTTATTATATACCAATTAGTTGAAATTCTTAAGTTATGGTTCCTGCGGACCAAAACCTGCACCAGGCTGAAAAAAAAAGTGTTACGTGGCTGAGCCTCTTTAAATGCCAAGATATCACATGACAGGACCTTATATAAGGTATTAGGCTTCAATTTTAAGGGCAATAAATGTGTTAAAACTTTTATAATATCATATGATAAAAAGAAATAATATTTATATGTATGTAATTAATGATTTTAGATGATAGAGTGTACAAAGTATGAATAGATGAGGATAAATACATAGATAAAAGAGAAGATGAATCAAGAATATTGATCTCGATCACTAACACGTCGATGACTTTGATATTTATGTTTTATCATAGTCAAAAACTCCTTGGAGCCAACTGAATTCCCTCCCGATAAGCATGAAGAATTCGCTCTACCTTATTAGCATCTCTCCAAATCTGTTGAGGGGGAATAGATTCTAAAGCCTCAGGAATTAGTTTGCGGAGTAATTTGATACTATACCCGCAGTCGTTTCGTGTATAGCGCTTTGCTGCACCCTATACATATTCTATAAAGTTTATCTCACAGTGAAACTTAGGATAAAACAGTACCTGATGGTTGCGTGACTCTATCTCTTCCTGTAATCGACATATCTGATTACGGAAATCTCTTTCATTAGCAATAAGAGCGCGAGCACAACAAGTACCTCCCTGAAGGCATGTGTTTAGCCTTTTATTGGTACCTGGTTTCATGCATTGTAGGCGTAATCCACTTCGCCAAAGTTCACGTTCCTGTAGCACATGTTTCAATCCTTTAGCTATACCATTTTCATCTACCATGTTCTGTGGCTGTAGAGTGAG
>QFET01001265.1:19500-37135 GCA_003316355.1 Tuber calosporum | reverse complement strand
CCCCCTTCCCTCTATTCCCCACATCATCGAACAGATATGCGCTCATCGGGATACTCCGCTCTGAGAGCGTTCCAGACTCCGAAGGAGCGGTAGAGACCGGATCATTTGGGGGGGTTGGTCGGACGTGATGAAGGATGAAGGCGAAATGGTAGTCGGGAACTTCCTGCCATATTTCTTTGAAATGTAAAAAAAAAAACTCACAATGTAGCCACGGTTTTGCGATATCTCGGAAGCCTCTAGATGACTCCCTTCGAGCGTTCCTCGAACCCTTTCTGATTTCGCACTTGGAATGGACGTTCTGAAAGTCTGACCCATTTACCCTCCTCAATCAGTACTTGGAGTAGAGAAATCTCTGATATAATGAAGGGGGAAAAGCACAACTCACTCATTCGCAAGTGCGCCCGCCTGCAGATTGGCGATGACCTTCCCCATGTAATGCCGTTTCAACTTGCTTCCAAAATTTCTTGAGGAATCCGCCCTTCTCGGAAGCGGTATGCTCAGTTATCAATTGGTTGAACTGTTCGAACGTATCCATCCAGGATAACTCCCGAACTATCCTGGATACCCAGGTTGACTAATTCGCCCTTTCGTCCTCTTCCGGAAATTATCCACGACCTTGCAGAGGTCCTCAAGCTCCCGCGGGTAAGAAGCTTCGGTTCCTCTGGCACCGAGTTGACTCCCTCCGCAGAGTATCGAAGAAATGGCTTTTAACATAGGGCGTGGCATAGATTATGTTATCCGTTTCCCGCGACTTTTCCAAGAGGAGTAATAAGCGGGATTGCGAACCATCACCCCAGCACCTAGACGGTAAGCCAAAAGGACCCGATCAGAGTGTTCACAGGCTTCTTTCTAGTAAGTCATGTTGAGCGCTCTCCCACAGCCCACATTTCCGCACCAGTGTCTAAACGTGTGATGTGATAGCAGACCGCTTCGGTATTATCGAGTGATTCCCTGTGCGGAATTCATTCCGGAGGAAGCTGGATGTGCCGGCCGCTGTAGAACAATACAGTGTATATAAACTTGAATAGTCCCCCAGCGCATCTCTTATACTTCCATGGACCAGTGGGAGTTGTCTGGTGTTTTGGATACCTCGCCTTGAAGATATCTTTTGAGTATGTATCAGATCAAATTATCATACTATAGCTTAAATGCGGAGATATTACCCCCATTGAAACCCCACACTGCAAGTGCACATATGACACAAGCCCGGGTGTACTGTATCATACACCCCTCCCGCCTAGAATGGTATCATACCAAGGTGCATGCGATCCGCAATCTATGATACCACCGCCTGAGGGCAGGACGGAAGATAAACATTACCATTCTCTGGAAGCGGGAGGGGTTAACGAATGATCAGACCACGGCTACCATTCGGGGACGTCTATCAAAGATCGGACGTCGGAAAGAGATGGCTTCCGCACCACCCACCCAGGCGACGTGTGAAGAGCGGAGACGGACATTAGGTACCGGGTCAACCCTAGCCACTTGTAAAGAGGTGAGAAATAAAAAAAACCCGTACGATATCATATCCATTCTTTCACACTTAACATAGGAGCCTCAAGTGCCAAGCTCAAAACGTGTGAAATCATCAATAAGGAGATGACAAAACCGAAGTGTTGGGGCGAGCGAAGAAGGAGGCAGATCCTCACTGTAACCAAGCCTTTCCACATCAAATTTGTTCCAAGACGGAGGGAGAGTACGATCGATTACATACTACACGAACTGTCGCACTGTACGATAATAAACCCCAACAAGCCTCAAAAAAATATATATATTATAATATAATTCCAATTAGTAAGCCATAGATCCCCCCGCCTCGAAGCGTTCCGTAATCTATCGTACAAGTAAACACCCTCAAGCCAATCCGGTATCAATTAGCGTATCGCCAAATGGCGGTTCCCAACGATTACAAAGTACCCCCCTGAAACTATTCACAAGCTCTCACTCGTTCAATCCATACCTGAAATTATCATATCATCAAAGATAAAAAAAAAGAAAAGAAAAGAAAGAAAAAGTAAAAAGGAACAGACCCCAGAAGCACCGACCCACACCTCCGGGAACCAACAAAAAAAGAAAAACCCCCCTCCCCAATTCCAATTCCAACACAATGTAATCCACCTCCGGTAAAGGATTACGATACCGTGCTGTACAGTAACCCTGAGAGAGAATCTATCCCTTGGACTTGTACCTGGTACTCGTACAGTACAACCAACCCACCACAACCAAAAACCCACGTGGTAGGAAGGAAAAGGAAAGGAAGGAATCCGAATAATCCACAATCCATAACCACCCGGAAAATGAAAAACGACCACATCACACTCGAGTACTATCGTAGTATTGTACTCGTACAGTAACGGTATTCGGTGTCGGGGATTCGCAAGATGTTTGTCCGTGTCCGTGCGTATCTGTGCGCTTGTGCTGATTCTTCCTTCCTTCCTTCCTTCATTCCTTCCTCCCCGATGTTGAATCCTTTCTCGTCAGGGTGAGTGTCAGGGTGGGGGCGGCGGCGGCGGCGGCGGTTCGCGCTGGTTTATATTCGGTGGTGGTGGTGGTGATGGGTGTTGATATCGTGAGTGTGGTGGTCATTGTTGTACTACGGTACTTGTATGATGGTACAAGTACAGTAAGATTTTGTTGTAGTGTACTCGTACAGGACGGGTCAGGTAATTCTCCAGTCAGTCCTCTATGCATGTGTGAGCACGGTATGATACCAAGTCTGGCAAATGTGTTTTTTTCTTTTTTTCTTCTTTCTTTCGCAAGGTCTAGGTCTCCGTCTCGGTTTCTGGTCAGCTCCCCCCTACCACAGCCCTACTTCATCGGAAGGGAGTATCACATCGATTTATGTGTCCGTGCTACCTAGCGAGGGGGGAGTAGGCAAGGCTGGACTATTAGACCACCGTAGACTACTCGTAGGCTAGACTATTGGTAGATAGAGCTGCAGGGAAATTTGCACCTGAAAAAGCTCACTTCATCTTACAATATCTCCATCCCCCCAACTACGCTTTATCCACAAACTCGACCAATTGACTCCCAACTCTACGAAACAAAAAAAAAAAAAAAGTGCAAAGCTGATACGACAAGACCTTGCATTCGGTTGGTAATCTAGCTAGCAAGCCAATCCAAATCAGACAACCCCTCCTCCTCCTTTCGCCTTACTAACTACTAGTATAATAATTAACTTACATAATATTGGCTGGTCAAAGCCCACACAACAATCCCAGAACTTTTGGTGGATTTGATGCCCGAAAATGCATTATGGCAAAAACGAAATGAAAGAAAGTACAGGAGGCTATGGCAAATACCTCTTGTACTAGACTAGACTGGAGTAATGAATACAGAACAAGTTGCGATATAAAAAGCCCCCACTGGAAGGTTAGTGAACAGTCATAGTCTAGGTTAGCCTGCCAAATAATCCCATCTTGGGCGAAAACATCATCCCTAACGCTTGTATAGTTATTTCATGTACAGCACCTTCTTCCTCCTGTTTCTTGGAGAATAACGAGAAAATTGCAGAAAAGGGGAGGAGGGGTAAGGATGTACGAGTAGTCAAGTAGGGTAGGAATGGAATAAAAGTCAAAGTAATACAAAACTGGAAACTAAAAGAGACTATTGGGCCACGACGAGAAAATGAAAAAACTCCATCCAACCGAATAAAGAAAAGGAAAAGGGAAAACCTATGAAAAAAAATAAAAAATAGTAGTCGCAGTTCCAAACCAGGCACCCGAATCCGAAGAAAGAAAAGTAAAAACTAGAAAATCCCCTCTCCACTACTTCCACTCCTAGCAGCAGCCAAATACCTCTCAAACGGGAACGCCTCCTCCTCCTCCCCACCGCCACCACCAAACCCCACAAACCCGACCATAGCACCAGCATCAGCATTACAAAACTCCCCCCCACCCGTCCTAGGCACGTCAGACGACTGCGACTGCGGAGCGGTGCAAATCCTGTACTGCGCCGTTTCGAAATTGGCCTCGCGCGGGGTTGTAGCAGTGTTTCTGGTACTGGAGCATTGCTGATGCGCTGGAGTCGTGGGCGGGGACATTCCTTCTTCTGCTTTGTTGTTGGTGGTAGTGGGAGGGGGAGATGAAGATGAAGTAGCTGCACTGACATCGGCGGGAGAAACCGGTGTTGGCGGTGCTTCCACTTCAAAAAGGGTTGCTAGGGAAAAAACCCCTCCGGCGGCGGTGCGTGGGCGAATGGTAGCAGCTGGGTCAACCTCCTCATCCTCCTCCCCCTCCTCCTCCATGTCCCAGTCCAGACCGTCCAAGAGTTGTCGATTGAAGGATTTGGCCTGCACGGCTGTGATGGGGGGTGAGCTTGGTGGGGAGAACTTGGAGAGAGTGGTAGTATTAGTAACTGTAGAGGAAGTTGATTTTATGCGGTGCATGGGGGTGGCCGGGAGGGAGAGGTTGGAAGGGGAGAGAGTTGAGGTGTGCGGTGGCGCGATGGATTGGGCGAGGAGGAAGGAGTTTCTCAGGCTGGCGGTGCCTAGGGGGATTGGTGTTGGTACTTTGCGGCGGTTCGCGAGGGATTGCTGGTAGGATAGTTCCACTTCGGGGGTAGGATCATCTTCGATTCTGGGAAGTTCCTTCTCGGCTTGTTCAGGGAGGTTTACAGAACTAAATGCGTCCAAGAATTCGCTGGGGCAGGAGTCACGGCGGATAAAGTCTTTCCCTTCCACCTCCTCCAGATGCTGCAGGTTGTGGCTATGGTGAAGTTGAGGTTGGAATTCCTGCCCACCCACAGCCCTTGGAGACCGCAGAAAGCGTGTCGGGGGCATAGCGGGCAGTACAAAAGCCCTCTGTGTAGACGCAACGTCAATCGCAGCAGCAAATGCGGAAAAGTCTTCCTGTGGGTAATGATAATCAAAGTAACCCGCCGGTTCAACCGGATCACTATCCGACTGTGAATTGCCACCATCATAACGGCGATCAGAGTCTGGGGGTATCTGATCATACTCGAACGGATCTTCCAATTGGCCTGCTGGTGTTGGAGTGTAGATTATTGAAGAAGCGGCGCTGGAGCCATAGTCCGAGAATCGGGATATCGGCCACGGGCTCTCTGTCCCACCTAGGGCGAATGGATGCATATACCCCGGAAACTGTGATTGAGGTTGAGATTGATTAGGAATTTCATGGGAATTCTCCTGGAATCCCCCAACTGAATCTGCATGCGCTGCTGCAGCCGCAGCAATAGCAAGAGATCGCGCCAACGAAGCATAACTAGCTTCAGATGGCGAAGAGTAGGGAGAGACGCCCTCTCCGTGTTTCTCGGCGAAACGAGCGGGCGTAGAAGGAATGTCCGCAAACGACTTTGCCCGACGCGGGGGCTTCGGAGTAATCATCATGCTGTCTGCTGGGAATGTTGTGCCACTACAGGCGGTAGCAGCGCCGGCTAGTAGCGGTAAAGGACGTGAGGAAACGGGTGAAGAAGGCTCTGTTGCTCGCCGTCGGCCGGCCAATGCGAGTATCTGCCTTGTTTGCATTTCCTCCTGTCGTTTTTGTTGCTTTGCTTTGGCTCGTCTGTTTTGAAACCAATTCTATTTGATAAAAGAGAAGGAAAAAAATTAGATACTTTCCGGTAAAATATAAGATAAAAAACGATCCCCAAAGGACCAGGTACAAGTGCAAGTACCTGGGAAGAAGTTTTCGTACAAGACAGCGATTATTTCGCAGGTTAACCTAAATTAACTGTACGAAAACAGATTCCCAGGTACTTGTGCGAGAAGTAGGCAGTTGCGGCGACGAAAAGGACATGTATATATAGGAAACACAAATTAAGTGCATGGAAGGGTAAACACAACAGGAGAAAATCCCGAAGTGATAATCGGGTGGACGGATTGTGTGTAATTGGGAAGTCTGGAGGCAATGTTTTTCACTTTTACAAGGTACTCACCCCGACGCGTTGCACCGACAAGCCAGTTGTGTCAGCCAAAGCCCTACGGATCTTAGTGTTGGGCTTAGGGGAGTCAGAAAATTGACGCTCGAGCAATTGAATCTGTTCGCGGGTGAGTCGGCTTCTCGATTCGACCATCATTAGAACTCCTCCATCCCCGTCAGACGAAGCATTGCTCAAAACACTACAATCCGAGCCTCTCCTAGATAATGACAATAGTGGTGGTGGTGGCGGAGGGTGAGAATATTGGAAATTATTATTGCAAGAACCACCACCGGGCATGGGAAACATGGATGTCAGGGAAACGGATGACGAAGAATTCGAGGCAAAACGGCTCGAGTCGTCGACTAGCTGTAGGTGCGGATGGAACTGCAGTATGTGATTAAAGTGATGTTCAGGCTGCGAGTAGCCTGGGAACGAATGAGCGAGGGCGGGATCCATGTTGTACACAATTGGACGATACCGGGATGTGAAGACGAACGAATAATGATGGACTGATCGAGGTCAAGTTAATAATGGGCTGTCAAATTGGAAATGGAGGCAACCGGTACTCGAAAACTTGGGAGAAGTAGGGATTGGCTGGTTGGATGGAAGGGAAGAAATGACTCGCCTACACTTGTCGGGCAATGCGAGTTCCCATAAACCCCAACCAACCAACCACCGATGACGCAACAAGCGCAAATGGCCGCGTTTCTTGTAAAACGAAATAAAAAAATATCAGGCTCAGACACACGCCAGCTTATATCTCGAGTAACAAATAATACGATAGACTTGACCACTCAAGAGAAGGAAACCCACAGTAAAGTTATGCAGAGAAAATAGGGAAAGAGAAGGGAGAAAAAATATGGCGAGTTAATGAGGTAGTGAGTGAGTGAGTGAGCGAGTGAATGAGCAATGCAATGCAAGATATGTTGACGGAGATATAAAGAGCAATATGGCAGGATACGCAATGCCAGTGCGAGGCGAGGGGAGGGACAAGGTTGAGCTATATCATAGATATACCCAGGTGAGGAAAAAGGTTGCGTGCGCGAGTCCAAGAGAAAGTTGGCGGGTAGCTGCTTGTGCTATGGAGGAAGATGCTGGTGCAGCTGGACAAGGAGGTGGTATCTATGAAAAAAGTAGGGAACGGAGGCTGCACAAGGCAATGATAAAGGAACGAGGAACCCACAGAGATAGATAGATAGATAGATTGCGGTAAAGAAGGGAGAGAGGAGGGGGGGAGAAAAAAAGGAAAGGGAAAGAAGGGATCTTGAGAAAGTCGGGGGAGGGAATGAGGAGGGGCTGAACAGATCTTTAAGGGAAGGGGGGGGAGGGGAGGAAGAAAAGAAACACGATTACGATATGGTATGTAATGGTTGGTGATGGTGGCGACCTACCAGCCAGCCAGACCAAACAAATAAAACAATAATATACTGAAGTGGTGAAAACGCCGAAGGAGGAGTGCAGTAAGTCTACCGTGGAAGAAGAAGAATTGGAGGAAGAGGAAAGTCCCCGCCACCCAGTCCAGTCCAGTCCAGTCCAGTTCAGTCCAGCAATCGCACCGTGCAGCCTCGGGCAGCCCGTCAGGCACCACCATTTATGATGCATATTATCCCCTTGGCATCCCTTGGTTTCCACCGTGGTCTCACACCCCTCCCCTCGCCCCAAGTCTCCATACCGTGCTCATCGTCAATGATCACCCCCCCTCTCCTCTGCTCTCCTCTATCCTCATCACACTCATCCCCACACCCACCACCACCATCACCACCACCACCACCATCCACAAGAACGGGGAAAAAGAAATGAGAGGGGGAGAGAGAAAAAGACCGCAATTCCGATGACCCGAAAAAGAAATCATTGTACCAAACCCGCAGGAGCCGATATGATACTCCGCCACCATATGCCACTGTACGAGTGCAAGAGCACCGCACGGTACAGGACGAATGTGCTAAACAAAAGGAAAGAAGAAAAGGTAGACACATGGGATTCTAGAAAATGAAATATAACATTGACCCACAAGCAATGGTACAAATTAGGATAATAGCGCTTATCCTTGCGCTATGGTATTCCATCGACCACCACCACCACCACCACCACAGGTGTCAAAACAAAGCGTTTCAAGTAACCATCTCATTTATGATAAATGAATAAAAAGTAGCCTACATTAGACTTTTTAGTATTGCAGTCCAGGCAGCTTCAGGCTTGTGATGAGAAAAGCTGATTGGGAGGTGTTCCTCGGGATTCGCGTATTGTGTGTGCAAGTATCGGAGTCGTCATTCGGCAGACTCACACCAGCTGTGATGGATACGATAGGAGCTGATACTTGTATGACAGTTAGCCATAAGGCGACAGTGTGTGTGCGCGCGTTGTTTCGTTTCACAAAATGACCACATGGTTCTGGTTTATTATCACCACCGTACTACCAGCACTACCATTATCATTATCATTATCATTATCATTATTTTTATCATTATGGTGAGGAAATGAGTATCCCGTGAGTGGGTGAGCGCGGTAGGTAGGAACACCGGTTCTCATGATATGACGGGTTCAGAGTCAAAACTGGTCTTCATCATTTCAAGTAAGGCAGCAATGACAAAATTGCATGGCGACAGGTATAATACCGGCACCGGAGCCAACTCTGCGTAGCGTACCCCCCCCCCCCCTCCCCGATACCTGGGAAGATTAGAGTAAGCACGAGTGTCAGATAATATGATACCGCAAAAATCCTTTTTAAATTCACCATCAGGGATCGGGCTTAGCGGTTGAGCAATGGGATACAGTAAGTGAAATTAAGCCAAGATATGGAGTGGCTAGCCTTGATGCCAAGATTGAGGAAGCGGCGTGGACGGTATCAAATCGAAATATAACTTGTATTCCGAAAACCGTTTCAGAAATGGGAGATTCTCTGAAATGCTTTTCACAATACTAGTATAGCACTGGTAGTGAAAGAACAGAACAAAACTGAAATTCAGTTGATTATTAAATCGTGAAGAAAACTGGTAGGACAAGGTAAGAGGAAGAAATGAGAGTAGTTTAAAGTATGATACCAGAGTGTAAGAGAGAGAGGAAATTCAAAGCAGTGGAAATAGTCAAGATATAGTCGATTCAAAATCCCCAATGTTGTTTTCCAGAAAGCAAAAACAAGTAAAGAGCATCAATTTACTTTGAAGCGAATTGAGCATTCGGAAAGAACTTTCAGTCAAATTCAGAGGCTATCAGTACTCAGTTTCTTATCAATGGAAGCTTGAACCATGAAATTATATATCAAGGCTTTTATAGCCCTGAATATTGACCCACTGGAGACAGTATTTAGGCTAACTTGAAAATGAAGTATTGAGAGAAGAGGAATACCAAGAAACCCAATTTGTATCTACTGATCTTGGTATTGAACTTCTGATTACATGTACCTGAAGCTAACTTGACTCACTAAAATATAAATGCTGAAGCCCAGCAATCCTCATCATCGTCAAGGCCAGTCACTCAATCTCTTGACTTAATTTCGCTTATCAAATCGCCCAATTGCCGAGTTTGTCTGATGGGGGGGGGGGGGGTTTAAAGGACCCTTGTGGTCTAGGTACCATCCCAATATAATACACCACAATACGGTACAGTTACAGTACGGACATAATACACCGGAGCAGAACAGCCACTGCGCCAATACTCACCACTGTATAATCCCAATTTCGCACCACCTCGCCTGCTCTGACCCCCCGTTTCATGCATACCATCGACGGGCACATCGGTACTCGAGGACAGGTACATAGCACGATGAGCCTACTGTACAGTACGGTACTCTGCTCTATCATACGGCGCGAGTACTCAACCTCCATCTATAATTAGAAAACTACCTGCCCTGCCCTGCCTACGGTACCTGCGTTTTTATAGCGCAGCACCGTATCGTTGCACTAACGCCCACCTGACCGCTGCCACTTCCTAATCTGGCCTTTCCATGTTGCACGATAACTTTCCCGTTGGGAACACAGTACAGCATAATACTTGTATCATGCAGGGATTTTTTTTCTTCTTTCTTTCTTTCTTTTTCTTTTTCTTTTTCTCTTTCTTCTTCCTTTCTTTGTTGTGCTGTACGGTATAGTACTCGAGTACGAATACTTGTACGGATACTTTGCTCCAGCGATGAAGTTTTGTGCCATTACAGAACCGAACCGAACAATGGGATGGACGGTGCTGTGTGTACGAGTATCGTAACCGTACGGCACTGTCCGGCAGCAAGGGTGTCATACTGTACTATCTGCAGACGTAAAGTATTGTACGAGTGGAAAAAAGCCCCGTGATAAGCTTTCCATTGTAACAACCCCTATCATACAAGTATCATTCAAGTATGAGTACTCGTACTTGTACTTTTTAGAGAATCCAGGGACGTTTCCTACCCGCTGTTGTACGAGTACCATCACGGTTATTGCCAACTATCAGTTTTTTTTCTTTTCTCTTTTTCCCCTTATCCTCTTTGATATGGTACGAGTACTCGTACAGTATGGTACAAAGTTCCCCTCCCTCCCAGAAACAAATCGTCAATAGTTGTACTTGTACTGCCGAACGAGAAACCGATGTGATAGGACATGATGCGCCAACTCGGGCAGCCCGCATAGAAGTACAACATGACGCACAGACCTCTAAGCGAGTCCAGGAACGGATGTCGGTATCATACAGTACCTTTTTTTTCTTTTTTCTTTCTTTTTTTTTCTGCGAAGGGGGGGGGGTGGATGGGTTGGTGAGAAAATGTGGAATGGATGGTGTGGGGATTTAGTGTGGCTGGAGGGAGGGAAGGGAAGGGAAGGGAAGGGAGGCAGGCAGGCAGGGGTTTCGGTTCGATCAGTGGGTGAATGTGGCGGGTTATGGGTTATGTGAAAAAGGTACGGTACTGTGCTCGTATGTATGATTTTTGATGAAAAAGGTTTTTATTTTATTTTCACATCGCACGAAGCTATGATTGAAAGGTCGTCAGGTACGGTGCGAGTTTCTCAGAAACGAAATAAAAACCCTTATCATACGGAATGATCCCCCCCCCCCCTTTTTTTTTTTTTTGAACTGTGACTAAGGAGGCATCACGAATCGGCGATTGTCTCGTGGGGGGAAGGTATGTACTCGAGTGAGTAAGTCACGAGCTGAAGAAGGGGGGGGAGGGGGTTTTTGATAATAATTTTTTCTTTTGTGGCGTCATGGGAGTCTACTCGTACAGTACTTGTACAGTGCGATGCACTGGCATCGTAGAATGAAAAGAACTCATCATATCATAAAAAAAAAGAGCATTTCCGTCTCCGGCATAACGGTATTCCAAGACCGCGGAGTCAAGGGAGGGGGTTGAAGCTGGATTGAGGTATCGGTATTCTGTGGTATGTATGGGTGTTCCTTGAAGGTGTAGTCCAGCACAGTAATGTAATCTCCTGGGCCGGTTCTTGAAAAATTTAAATTATCATGCTCGAGCACAGTACCCAGTATTATGCCACCCGTATCATACCAGTAGGTGCGATACGGTAAGCAGACTCTCGGCTCACGACATCGGCCGAGTTCCTTCTCCGGGTCTCCGTAGGTATGATGGAAAATAAACTTTCGCTTTCCTAGTGTACAGTACAGTGTTTGGGGAGGTGTTGTTGACGGGGTAAAACGACATGAAAAATCTCATGATCCTATGATGCCTGCCCGCTGAACTTGGAGCTTCATACGGTAAGCGGTCTGGGAAGGCCTTGTGGGATATGGTAATGCGCTGTGGTATGGATAGCGCCTCACTGCCATCTTGGCTGGTCATGCGGCATTACTCGAGTATAATACTGGCTTTGGTTGGTTTGAGCGTTTGGGAAGGCTCTTACCGAACTGCAGTACCGTAGTAGAAATGCTACAACCCCTGGGTGACTCGAGTGAGCATTTTGACTACCTGTATCGCACTACCTTTGATTGATGCCATGTATTTCAGGATATACAAACACAAAGTGATCATGATCATTGAGGAAAAGGTTGTTGATGCACCCTAGGAAGAGCTTGTTATTCATATGATACAAGTACCTAATGTCAGCCAAGAAAATAATGCACCAACTTCCGTTGCTGGCATTCTACAAGTACGAGTACAGGGAAGGCCCGTGATTGACTGATATTGAAAAGGTTTTCCCAAGCAACTGCCCCCTCCCCCCTTCCCACCGCCATCCCTTATCATTCCGTCCCAACCTAACCCAGGAAACGCCACACCATCACCATCCTGCTTCCCCCCCCCCGCACAGTCCCCGCCAAATACCTAACTCCAGCCCAAACCGAAAAATGAGAAAAGGAACAAAAAACAGAAACGGAATCAAAAAACCACCTCCACGCCCAAGATTACGATCGCCAACTTTCGATCACCCTTACGCCGGCGTTGTGACTCGAATCGCGGAGTGGTCTTGGCGAGGTGGGATGAGTTCGGATTGATGGGCCGAGATTGATGATTGTGCGGAGCGGGGGGAGGGGAGGGAATGGAGGTGAGGTGTCGTGTCGTTTCGTTTCGTTCAATCACTCAACCACTCAATATTATGATACTCTGATATAAACTCAAGCCTGATCGTAAGCGAGAGCACGCGAACTGCACTCTATTGTACGGTACTCGTACTCACAGATCGCGTACCGGCCCGCTTTATTCCTCGTGATCCCTCAAACTCTACTCGAGCACCGTACTGTACTGTACGAGTACGAGTACAGTACTCACCCTCCCGAAAAAGGACATTTAACCCCGTTCAGCCTTTACATTTCCCCGCGATTCTCCTAAAGGATGCCGGTGAGTCGAGTGCATGCATGCCTTGCTTCGGTCGACTGATTCGGTCATCCCTGGGCTCCGGCGATGCTTGTATTGCACGGCAATGTGCCTGGATAGGTACGGTGCTTGCACGAGTACTCGAGCACTGTGCGGTGGAGCAGGAAGGGGAAGGGAAGAGGGATGACCGACCATTCCAGGGCCATGGAGAAGGGAGGAGGGATGCTGGCTGCACGATCCATCTTGAGAGGCAAGCGGGAGAGGCTTTGTGCAGTAATCAACTCCGCAGTTTGTCGAGTGTTCACCTCGGCCACTTTGCACCCCCTTCCTTCGTTCCTTCCTTCCTTCCTTCCTTTGCTTGGTTTCTTTTGGAATGGGTGAGTGGTTGGGGGTGTTTCTCGTGAGATGGGATGAATGGCTTACGGTAAGAGAGCGCTACGATGCGATACGGCAGTGCGAGGAGAGTCTAAATCTGAACAGCCTCTATTTCCACACCCTAACTAGCCCCGCGCGCAAAAGGCCGTTTTCTACTTGTACGAGCACTCGTGCTAGTATATTTCCCAAATCATGCATGAGAGGTTCCACAGACTTTGCGCCTCTCCTCTCCCTTTCTAAATTACAGTCTTCAATAGGGGCACAACGAAAACCGGCGGGTGACCAGCAGGTGTATTTGGCGGGCACAAAGTGAATTCGTCAAGGTAGGGTAACAAAAAAGGTGCCTGTTACCAATCACTGTCCATCATCCACCACTTTCCGTGCCTCGTTGAAGACTGTGGAAACATCTCCCCTCCATCTATTTGAGTACCGCTTCGTTGGTCAAGTTCGCCCTCAACGTGAGAACGGGAGCCGTCGGCGGCAGAGGAGCAGGATTTATCAAAAGCAAGACCCCATCCTCGTCCTTACCCAACCACTCCACGCTTTCCAGGTCTTCCACCACAAAGTCTGCACCTGCGGCTTCAACCTTTTCACGTGAGTGTGTGGTGAGCAGCGCGAGGACGTCGCAGCCGGCTGCTTTCCCCGCACGGATCCCGGCGGGTGCATCTTCTATCACAAGCACGTCTGCGGGAGACTCTGCGGTCTTTGAAAGGCCTAGCTGCTCACGGGCCAGGAGATAGCCTTCAGGGCCCCTTTGTTCAGCGCACTGACGTTTCGGCAATCGAGGGAATGAATGATTATACAGTAATAATACCGTACGACATCACAACGAGGAAGGGGCAGGGGGGATGTACCTTCCGGATCTGGCTTTCCGTTTGTAACTTTGTCGGCTGTCACGAAAACTTCTGGACGTGGAAGCCCCATGAGCTGGAAGCATCCGAGCGTTTTGTCAGCCAACAATAATCTCCGGATGTTTAGAATCGCGGAACAAAGTCACGAATCCCTGTTTTTTGTTCCAGGGTGACCACTTTGGATTCACTTCGAACTGAACCCCGGGGAAATTCCGGGCAGTTATGACTTCATTCCTTGAAGGGATACGAGAGTGGGGATAAAAATCATACTTTGATCCATGGTTCTGCGAGGGCAGAAGTTCCCGAGGTCACGATGGCCCACTTTGCTCCGGCCTTGTCAAGTGACGACACTAATGTTCTGGCGCCTATATTTCCCCCCAAATGCAACTCCCGGGGAAAGGGGGCGCATTCGATGTGTTATCAAAATTTGTCCGTCAAGTCCATTGGATAACAAAGCAACTCTTACTCACCTGGCAGTTCCTTCGCATCTGCCGCATGCTCCTTCGGAATTCGGGCTTCTACCTCACGGACGTCTGTGATGTGCAAATTAGCCAGGGTTTTCGCTCCCTTCGGCCCCCCTGCCGATGGGTGCTTACAGTCCATGTTTGCAAGCTCTGGTTTCCACTCCTTGATTGTGTCGATTGTTCGCCGTCCGTGAGATGTGGCGAGGATCAAAGCTGGGTCGATGCCATAGTCTTTTCCGAACCTGCACCGGAATGAGATTTCTTCTTTCGTCTAGTTGCCTGACTTTTCAGCAGGAGAAGGAATTTACTGTTTCCAATGTGCGATAACTGCAGGGGTAGAGTCAATCAGGGTACCTGGTGTCCACAAAACAAATCAGTTACGGACTTTGCAACGTATCCTGGGCACCTCCTCTCCAGACTAAGCTTACCATCCAGGTCGAACAAGATAGCTGCATACTTCTTCGCAACCGGGGCAACTTTCGAGAAGTGGTTGATAGTCATTATGTCTTTGCTGTTCTTAGCCTTTAGCTTTAGATTGGAGTGGGGCGTGGAGCGGAATAAAGTTTACCTGTGTATTCAACAGCAAAGGCTCGAAGAGAGGGGGAAAAGGAGTTGGTTAGGGAATGGGGGGGAGGGGGTTTGGACGGTTCCCTGACCATGTCCGAGTCCTTTAATATTCCTCTTCACTGCGCACCGCCTGAGCTTCTACTGCCTAATAGGGCAATCATGGTCGGGGCTAACCGTGTTGGGAAATGCAAATGCATTACGTATTTTTCTTAGTCCGGTCTTTGCCCCTGGCAGAAACGGACAAAAGCCGGGTAACTTTCGTACCTTGCTCACCTCGCTCTGACAGTGTGACGCCATTTCTCTCCAAATCGCTGAGCCGGGATTATTCTCCACACAGTAAAAAAGTTGAAATCTACTCACACCTACAATTATCATAGCTTGTGGTATCTTAACCCCCACTACGATATCGCCCCAAGAACCATGGAAGAAGAGAACAGAGAAGCTATTCACGAAGCCTGCAGACAAGGTAGATGTACGCACATTCCCCCACTCCTCGCTCCAATCTACCGACCTGGGGGTAAGAAAGAAAGAAAAAAACAAACCCAAAGGGAGAAAAACTATCTTGGTCTTTTACCAATTCCGGGCTAACATGAGGAACTGAGTAAACAAGTATCTCAAGTGGAATCTCTGCTGGAGGCAAACCCGAAATTGGCATCCCATCGCGACTCGGATGATCGTTTGCCTATACATTGGGCTTGCTCATACAATCACCTCCCTATCGTGCAGCTCCTTACACAGCAGAAGGGGTTCGATGTTGATGCTCAGGATGGGTCTGGGTGGTCGCCCCTCATGATCGCGGTGAGTGTTGACGACGGGGACCAGATGGTGGACTTGTTGTTGTCAAGGGAGGCGGATGTTAATCTTAAAAGTATGTCACTTTTGACTTGATTTGTATAGGGGTCCTGATGACCTAACTTAGGCTAACTCCTCGCTTCAACTTGGTATCGCAGCTAACGGCGGACAAGTGACCCATCCCCCTCTCTCTATCTTTCCCTGGCCTAGTTCGACAGCTGATCGGCTGACAACATACCCATATGATAGACACCCCTCCACTTCTGCGCCTCCAAATCCCGCCTCTCAGCAGCCCGCAAGCTCCTCTCCCCATTATACAAAGCAAACGCGCGCACGGCGGATACCCGCGGACAACAACCCATCCACCGCGCTGCCGCCAACGGCTCCCTCCCCATGGTGAAGCTCCTGCTGGAAAACCGCTCCTCGGTAAGCCCAAAAGATAAGAGCGGGATGACTCCACTGCACCACGCAATTGCGGAGGGAAACGGTGACGTCGCGTTGGAATTGTTGAGGATAGGCGCGGACTCGAGCGTTAGGGACTCGGAGGATAAACTTGCCATAGACCTCGCGCCGGATGCGACGGTGCGGAAGTGGATTTTGAGAATGGCGGAGGAGGAGGGCATTAATGTTGTGCTTTCGTAATGGCCGCTGTGCCTTTGACACCAGGGTGGTTAATAAATAAATTTTATTACAGGATTTTTGGGTGTGTGCCTGTGAGTGTCTTTGTGGGAGGCATCCGAGTGATGGTTTTGTGGTTTAATCTGGGGTAGGTGGACTGGGATTGGCAGGGTGAGGGTTTATCGTAAATCGACGCACTCGCAGCACTCCTGTAGTCCATTTGCGTGTATATCTTCTGGGACGCCTGAGTACCTGAGGAAATCCATCTTAGTATTTCAATCACCCTTTATAGTCGCTCATTCCCACACCCTCTATCTCGCCATTTGGCGTGCCTCGCCTCACAGAGAAAAACAGCTATAAAAGCCACATTCCAAACGAATCTCCTTCTCCTTACAGGGTCCCGGGCATGCTTAATTTTTGCCCAAATGCTTTTTTTTTTCGAATTTCGAATTTCGTGGGGCAATATGTATGCCCTCAGCGGATCCCCAATCCCAGATCAACAAGCTACCAGCGCACACACATCCAGCACAACATCCACGAAAGGCTTAAAAGAGCCAAAGCGGTCCCGACCAGAGATCCCCAAACTCTCAATCCCATTGGGGAGCATAAACCGAACCATCTGAACAGCGCTCAATACGTCCGATTTACAGTCTAGCCAGTATCGATCTGGGTCCCATCCTCAATTGCCCGTCCAACACGAACCTACTCAACTCCTAGGTATGTATCCGCAAAAGCAGCCGGGTAACCATATTTTCCGACGTGCCGCTGGACCGTGATGTCTGTGGATGGATTCCTTTCATTCATTTTTACGGGGTTTTTTTGAGATCGTCTTTGATAAGCTTTAATGTGCGGGATGTATTATTATATAATAGTGCAACTTTAGATTGGCGCTTTGGTTCATTTTGTTCAACGGATTCCAGGGATCATGTGGTATCACTCGGGGAGCTGGAGAAGTTTGTGGTGTGGAGTGGGAATGAGAAGGGAGTGCTTGATCGGTTTACTGCGTGAGATTTGGTTTTGGGTTTTTTCTTGTATGGTATGGTACCTGGTGTCTGGGAAAGTGGGGGGTTAAAAGGGGGTTAAAAAGAAAGGAAAAGGTAGGGAGGGGATTGGTGGTGATTATATTTGTGAATGAGATAAGGTAAAAGTTTGATAAAAAAATATTATAATACTTTCACTAGGTGATTATCTATTCACCTTCATTAACGGTCACTCGTGATTTTCTCCATTGGTAAAGAAACAATTCAGATACATACGCATATTTGCCATTGATTTTTATTTTCATTTCCTGAATACCGTTTGATTCTAAGACTTGTTGTCCTCGTGGACCCTCGTATTTGCGCTGATTACGATGCCCCCCC
>QFET01001265.1:0-17989 GCA_003316355.1 Tuber calosporum | reverse complement strand
TTTTTAATTTTTTTTTGATAGCTGTTGCTTGGTGCTGTTTTTTGGTTTCTTTTTTTTTTTTTGAGGATGTAGCAAGGGTGGGTTGTTTATTTGAGCCTATCAGGCTGGGTTTTGGTACGGGCTGACTTCCTGGACCCCTCGGCCGGGATGCGATACCTAGGACGGCGGGCCCGGGCAGGAAGAGCTGAAGTGGTGGCCGGCTCAACTGCCCCCGCCGGGGGCTCAGAAGTGGCAGTGCGGGGGGCGTGTTCATCCTGATCAGAAACTCCGGTCCTAAGGGAGCCTGTGGCAGGGGCTGGAATCGGTTTCTCGGCAGCCAGGGCAGAATCCACTTTGGGGGCTGCGGGTGGTCTGGCCTCTTGCTGGACAGTGGCTCCAGCCTCGGCAGTCTTGACCCTTTTATTTGCGCGCTTCTTAGGACCCTTAGCCGGTTTTGCGTTCTCCTGAGCTAGTGTAGCATCTGCCTTGGGGACGGTAGGGGGTACGGTGGCTATGCCTTGTAGAGCGGTGATCGTTTTCTTGATAGAACGCCTGGGAGTCGGAGCCAGTTGGGTGATCTTGATCGCTGGAGTAGCGCCAACGACGGGAGTGGGTACAGCCTTTTTCTGATCGACAACTTCACCTTCGAGTGTAGTGACCTTGCTCTTCACACCACGATTCCTGGGGGCTGCACGTGGTTTGGTTTTGCCTTTTGTCGGAGTAGGGTCTACCTCAGTGACAACCTCGATTGTGTGGGCGCTGGAATTCCTCCAACCACTAGTATCCTCGTCCGGTTCACCAATCTTGGCTAAAGCGGTGTCTACTTTAGGGGTAGTGGCGGGTACTGTGGCTACTTCTTTCGGTGCGGTGATCTTTCTCCTCGCATAGCGTCTTGGAGGAGCCGGGGCCGGGTTTTTGGTCAATAGAGCAGCATCCGCATTGGGGGCGACAAGCGGTCCAGCCTCTTGCTGGACAGTGACTTCAGCTTCCGGAACGTTGGCATTTCCCCTCCTACGTTTCTTAGAGCCGGCGGCCGGTTTGGCGTTCTCTTTGGTCAGAGCGGTGCCTATCTCAGTGGGGGCAGTGGCGGGCTTAGTGATTGCTTCTTCCGGCGCGGTGACCTTTTTTCTCGCATTGCGTCTTGGGGGAGCCGGGGCCGGGTTTTCAATCAATAGAGCAGCATCCGCATTGGGGGCAACAAGCGGTCCGGCCTCTTTCTGGGCGGCGACTTCAGCTTCCGGAACGTTGGCATTTCCCCTCCCACGTTTCTTAGAGCCGGCGGCCGGTTTGGCGGTCTCTTTGGTCAGAGCGGTGCTTATCTTGGTGGGGGCAATGGCGGGCTTAGTGATTGCTTCTTCCGGTGGGGTGATCTTTTTCCTCGCATTGCGTCTTGGAGGAGCCGGGGCCGGGTTTTCGATCGACAGAGCAGCACCTTCATTGGGGGCAACAAACGGTCCAGCCTCTTGCTGGACAGTGACTTCAGCTTCTAGAACGTTGGCTTTTCCCCTCCCAAGTTTCTTAGAGCCGGCGGCCGGTTTGGCGATCTCTTTGGTCAGAGCGGTGCTTGTCTCGGTGGAGGCAATGGCGGGCTTAGTGATTGCTTCTTCCGGTGGGGTGATCTTTTTCCTCGCATTGCGTCTTGGAGGAGCCGGGGCCGGGTTTTCAATCAATAGAGCAGCATCCGCATTAGGAACAACAAGCGGTCCGGCCTCTTTCTGGGCAGCGACTTCAGCTTCCGGAACGTTGGCTTTTCCCCTCCCAGGTTTCTTAGAGCCGGCGGCCGGTTTGGCGCTCTTTTTGGTTGGAGCGGTGCTTATCTTGGTGGGGGCAGTGGCGGGCTTAGTGATTGCTTCTTCCGGTGGGGTGATCTTTCTCCTCACATAGCGTCTTGGAGGAGCCGGGGCCGGGTTTTCAGTCAATAGAGCAGCATCCGCATTGGGGGCGACAAGCGGTCCAGCCTCTTGCTGGGCAGTGACTTCAGCTTCCGGAACGTCGGAATTTTCCCTTCTACGCTTCTTAGAGCCGGCTGCTGGTTTGGCGCTCTCTTTTGTTAGAGCGGTGCTTGTCTCGGTAGCGGGCTTAGTGGTTGCTTTTTTTGGTGCAGTGGCCTTTCTCCTCTGAGGGCGACTGGTAGGAGCCCGACCCGGTTTTTGAGTTGTCCGAGTAGCATTGACCTCGGGGTCGGCTGGCTGTTGAATCTCCTCACCTGCAAAAGCTCCATCTTCTAGAATGTTGACTTCTTTTCTTGCGCGCTTTCTGGGGCGTGGACCGGGCTTGTCGCTCACAGTGGCCAAAGCAGTGTCTGTCTCAAGTGTAGTGGGTGGGTTAGTGATTGCTTCTTCTGGTGCTGTGGCCTTTCTCCTCATAGAGCGTCTAGGAGGGGCCGAGGCCGGATTCGCAATTATCGGAGCATCCACGCCAGAGGTGACAGGTGGCCCAGCCTCTTGCTGGACAACAATTACATCTTCGAGTTCGGTGGCCTTTCTCTTGACACCACGATTCCTAGAGGCTTTAGTTGGCTTGGTGCAGTCTGTTTTCGGACCAGCATCTGCCTCAGGGATGGCAGCAGAAGGTTTACCCTCTTTCTGAGCGGTAGTTTCTGCTTTAGAGGTAACGTCATTTTTTGGGGCAACACGCTTCCTTGGGGCCACCGGTGCCTTGCCCTTACGGGTGGTTCTTCTCACCCTAGGTTCAACTGGAGAATAGCTTTCATCCTTCAGATCATCTCTGGCCTCGGGCGGGGTGGGTGAGGTGGATGAGGTAGATGCATTGTCCTCAGGGACAGTGAGTGCCTCACTATCAGAATCTGAAAGAACCGCTTCCCGGGCAGCTTCAATGGGACAATTATCTTTTCTGATAGCACCCCTAGAAACAACCTTAGTAGCAACGCCATCCCTATCTGCGACTGCTAGCTCCTCAGCAGGCTTTTCCGTATTTGCAGAGAGAGTCTGCGCTTTGGCTGGACGCTTGGGAGCAGCGGCCTTGGCCGCCGGCTTGTTCACCACATTCGACGCTTTACCCACTCTGGATGATTTTCTAGTCCCCCCCCCTCTGACGCGTCCGGCTCTCCCAGCAGCAGGTTTCCTCGCGCGAGCAGGAATGGCCTTCTGAGGGGTAGCTGATTTTTCCGGAGGAATTGGAAGGTTGACCGCGCCGTTGGCAGTTCGCAGCTTTTTGTGCGGGGGTCCCTCTTCATCTTCAGTCTGTGGCGTTTGCCCGTCAAGGGGAGAGGTGAGGGAATCATTTGTGAGCTCAGAAATCTCAGAGATTTTGCGCTTTCTACTAGTAGTAGGCATTCCAGTTTCAACAACACAGTCGATAGGAGCGGGAGCAGTGGAAATGTCGGGAGTAGTGGAGATGTTGGGAGTAGTGGAAATGTCGAGAGTAGTGGAGATGTTGAGAGTAGTGGAGATGTTGGGAGTAGTGGAGATGTTGAGGGTAGTGGAGATGTTGGGGGTAGTGGAAATGTTGGGAGTAGTGGAAATGTCGGGAGCCACAGAGGAATCAACCTCCTTCATAAGCAAAGGCACCCCGGGCGTGTCGCACGCCTCAAGCAAAGGGTCGGCCTTCTTGGCTTCAAGTTGGCTGTTTTGAACTTCATTCATAAAAAGAGGCTTTCTGGTCGTGTTGGATTTATCAGATAAACGTTTAGCCTTCTCTCCTAGGGCTTGGTTAGGCTGGAAAACCTCATCCCCAAGAAAAGTCTTATAGCGGGCGTCCGACATTGCAACTGGAGACTCTTCCTCATCCCCTCTAAATTTGCAGCCCCAGAAACGTTCGTTTGTATTAAGAGGCTCACCATAGGTGTCGAATGCCTCAACCGAAGACTCTCCCTCCTTGCCTTTGGCTTGGCTGCCATAGATAAGCTTCCCTTTGGGAAAAGGCTCATTGCGCATAGCACTCTCGAGCTTGCTCTTGGGGTGCTTGACTTTACGTCCTTTATAACCATAATTGTCGAATTCGGGGAGAACCTCTTGGGGCGATGAAGGTTTGACATAAGGTTTACCATCCCAGGTCTTTCTCATCTGTGCGAGGTCATCTTCGATTTCCTCGTCAGTAGCCCTCGCAGGTGTGGTTGAGTATGCCTTGCCAGTGTAGTACATTGACTTAGAAAGCGGATCATCATATCCCGCTGGGACGATCGGTTTTCCATTGCGGCCAAATTTTACAGAATCGGCTCGTCCTAATGGGACTGGCACTGGTGCTGCTGGTGCTTGAGATGGGAGTGATGTAGTTGGTCTGCCAATGTTAAGGGAGTTGGAAATTTTAGGGGGAATTAGGGGCTTACGGTGCGGGTATAGAAGGATCTTTTGTGGATGGGTACGCCCAGAACGGCGTCCTTTTAGTTCTCGCCATCTTTGATTAAGATGAGAGTAAAGTTTGTGGGTAACGAAAGGTAGAAGAAAGGGAAATGTGATGAAACACAAGGGGGAGCAAGGTTAAGACGGAGGAAGCAGTGCACGCTGTGAAAGGTAGTATCCAGTGTGGTGTCGATTTCTCTGTCGTGTGGTGGTTGAGGAAGGAAGGAAGGAAGGAGGAGAGAGTGGAAAGGGAGGAGAAAAGGAAGGCTTATATAGTGAAAATAGGGCAGCGAGATAAGGTGGGGAAAACAAGCAAACGGCAAGGGTGACTGCTGTGGAGTGCTATCGCGGTAGGGTTGGGGTAGCAGCGAGGCTAGGATTGTCTGTGACTATGGGAGAATGGGGAGTGATTATGCCCTAGGTCTTAGTATGGTGAAGCTATTCGGGTGGTGGTTTTCGCGGCTGGTGGGAGAATCGTGAACCTAAATGGAGGGAGAGGAATAACCTTTCTGCCATTGATACTCGGGCTAGCTGCAGGTGAATGGCAATAAGGCACCCTTTTTACCAAGGTCCAAATCTCAATGGCAAGGATTGCAAGAATAGAGTCTGGAGCTTATCATTACACTTGCGTGCTATTCAACCTAGGGGTTCAATAGCCCAAGTAACACCTCTTTGTATAACGAAATTTGCGTCCGGCATAGTACGAATGGGCCCGAGTGCTCACCCATGAAGGTGGAAACTGGCCAGTCTCGTGTTTGGCCTGGTTGGAAACCCGGCCTGAAATAGACCTCCATTCATCCCGGACTTCCAATACCAGCCACCTGTTGGAGCCCAAGAACAAATTACGAACTCCACCATTCTCAGCATACTTCAGTTGTTTCTCCCTTCACTAAAGGCCTGAAACGGGCACTGTATCAAGTTACCTGAAGCAATTCTTCCCACTACGTTTTCATCGCGACACCCCAGACTCTTGGATAGAGCGATAAACCGTGGTTGAGATTGGCAACGAGGGTGCATTGGAATGAGAGGGATTGGGAGCGGGGGCTAACGAAATGCTTGAGAGTGGGCACCTATTCTTTGCGCTGGTGCTCTAGTTCTCCTATCGTAAATATTTCGAAATGTCTACCGGCATCGCAGTAGACTATATAGTGCGCCCGAATCTAGAGGAGGGATTTACACCGCCCTAGCTGTTTTGGGCTCTATCCCGCTACCTACCACTGCTTGGCTATAGTTGGAGGACTTTGGCCCCAAAAGCCAGACCTTAGGTAACACCGACTGGGGAATACTCACTTACCTGTACCCTGCTCACTTGACATCTAGCGGGGAGTCTATGGGACCCCTCACATTTGGTGTTTCCATCCCCCTTTTTGATCACCAATTGGAGCACAATGTCCATGTTACTCTCCTGTGACCTGGCTCTCTTGGTGGGCGAATATCTGGGCGATGTAGGATGTAAAATGAAATATACCTTCAAATCATCATGACGCTTCATAGAACCTGACCACTGCCTCGCGATGCCCCAGTTCAACTCAATGCTAGAATTCTGTAACAAACCCATTTAGCTGCTTCTTTTTTATTCGGTGAGTCACAAGTTTCCAGTTGCCATCCATACAAGTCAGTATGCAAGAAGACGGGAAATTGAAGAATAATAACCATGGTAACAGCAATGGTAATAATGGCTGTCAAAATTAATGGCTCTATTATGTCCATTAACAATCTCCGATGGTTCAAGGTGCTAGTACCGAAATAGAATCTACGGCAAGCTCATACTACCCCAGTGCCACTCTACAGGAGATGGGCTGTTCCCGTCAGGCGAAGCCTAATGAACCCACGGCCCCACCAGCACCATCTGCGTGGGTTGTTTTATTAGCAAGCAGTAGCGGGAGGCTAGAGTACAGAAGCCCCCCCCCCCCCGGTATATATTAGCTTTCGAACGACGGCATATCGTTGGTTCTGATATAATAATCTTTTATTCCCTAAAATCGGGTTTAAGCAGTCGCCAACTCAGACCATCACAATGGTGAGAATGTGAATGGGGACCTAAGTCACTGGAGAGATCCCTTTAGATAACTTGATATCCAAGTGATACCCCCCGTGCACTTCCACTGCCTTATCGCGGCTTTGTAGGACGCTCCTTGTGTTTGCCCCGAATGATCTACGATAGCATAAGTCACCAGCAGCGCGAGCACAAACCCCACTTCAGGAACAGGAGGATATGATAGACACTGATAATACCCTCGCTCAAAATCCAAGATGTGCGCAAGTAACTTACTGGGAGGAAGCTCCCAACACTGCACTCAGCAGAATATACCCCACCGCCGCTATTTGAGAACATACTTGTACGAATTGTAACTGCAGTGTTCTGTTACCTTGGGCATTGGAGGTCTCCAAATCATGCGATTGAAAGATTCACGTACCTAACTCTTGGCTTATCCAATGACCAGAATATTAGATTTCTGAGATGCTCGGAATATGTAATATAGAATAAATTTGAAGGCCATAACTATTATATGTGCAATCCATCCTATTTTGATCATATGAGAGATCTTACAAATATGAATGGCAAAAATTTCGTTAACCTCAGAAGAGGTGTCATAATTAGAATCTTCCAAATATTTTCTTGTAGTACAGCTGTGCCCCATTGTCTAGCATATTCAAAAACAGGCATGGACTCTCTAGGATAGGAGAATAGTCAAATAAAAATACAAGTAGTAACTAATCTATAATTAGTTTAGATTACAGGGAGAGAAGAAAATACAATATAAGAAAAATGAGAAGAAAACTGAAAAAAATCTTACAAGCCTAAAAAATCATCATCTCAATACTGTTTAAATACCACTAGCAAAACTCATCTATCTGAGGAATAAGTGAGACCTATCTCAAAAGCTTGGTCTGAGACTATTACAAAAATGTAAGATCTGCTGCTAATACCAAAAGCATTAGAAATTAAGGTCTCCAGCTTCACTACCTTTGAGCAATGTCCCCGCCAACCAGATGAAAGAAATATGGCAGTTCAAAGCCTTTCTGATGATCTCAAAAATTGGAAGGAAATTGTTGCGCATAGTCCTTTGACAGGTAAGATGTTCATTGTAGCTTTTCCTATATTTCATATAACCAAGTTGGGGCCAGACACCTAAGGTGACATTTCCTATAAAGGATGTTTGACTTGCACTACATTACCAGGACTGCAATATTTCTCAATAGTTTGTAAGTTCAATAAGTAGAATAGCCTGTATATGTCCTAGTACAAATATGGGAAATGATTGAGCATTCTCCTATCTAAAGCTAAAATACCTTTTATCAATTTAGATTAGTACTAAGGAAATTGCTTTTGTATTAGTCACAGATGAAATTATATTTGCCCAAACTAGAACAATTATGAAGTAACTAATCAATTCTGGCATTAATAATGGTTGTTGACATTTCGATTTTTCTTCAGGATAGCAATATCAGCTTAAATCAAGCTTTCAGATTGGATGACTTAAATGACCTAGTTATGTAGAAGAGGTAGATGAAAGCAAGCCTTTATAAGATAGGGATATTTTAGCTCAGCAGCTTTCTCAGTTCAGTGCCTATAATATTAATAATGCTAAAAAGAGTAGACCTATTTTCAATAAATGACTAAACCCCCTACTGTGTAAAGCTTATACCAAACAAGCAATTAAAAAGACGAAAGGATTAGAAATCTTGTATTACAACTTGGCACATAGTGGACCAGGATGATAGTGATAAAAGAAAGCTATGAGTGATTGGTAGAGTGCAAACACTCAAAGCATTTCGATAAAATTGAATAAATACAACCAATCCTTCAGTAATCTAACAATTAAATACTCTGCAAGTCTGGATACTTAGTGGACTTTGGTACAAATTTCTTTGATTCTTAAACGATGAAATATGTATTCAGCATTGCTATATTCCACTTTTCTCTAATAGTTGTCCTTAACACTCACCTCTATAATGACTACATATTTACAATACTAGTCCTTCACCTCTAGTTCTTATAATATTACTCCAATATACCTAACATAACCAGGTAAAATAGCCTTTTGACACACTTTGAATTTGGAAATCATCAAATCCTTTAAGGCTGCTTATTGATGTCATATGCAGAATACATGGTTGAAAGATTCAATCAGTATAGCGAAACACCTTAAAAATCAATATTTTAAAGGTAATATATCTCATTTCTACTGCCAGGGGAAGCATCATACCCAATACTATCAAAACTGCTTGACTAAAGTAAAAATCATATCCCCTACTACTAGCATAGTACCAATTTCTTTCTTATTTAAATCTACTAATACAAGTAATACCTTTGTTCCACTATAATGATCAGCCTGCCTGTGTAATTTTTGAGAATTACAAAAGCTGAGTAATAGTGATTACCCAAACTCTTATAAGTATTTTCAGGTTGTTTTTGTAGACAAACATCAATCTATTCTGTTATATAACTTACCTTTTGAGCTTCTCAATTAATATACAATCATTGAAAAAGAAATCCTATATAATCTTCTTAAACAACCTATCTTTGACCTAAATAGACTTGCTCTTGCTTTTACCAATCTTGGTCTAGAACATGATCAGGGTCATCGAGTCCCTGAGAACCCCACTCTTACACCTCCTACTCCAGTTGTTATATCCACCAAGGTTGCTTTTTCATATATCAAGCAACTTCAACATTGTTACCACACACTTCCACTTACCTACTTACCAAATCCCTACTCCAAGGTACCTAAATTTGTAGTTTCTCAACTTGTTCTCCAGAGTGAGTAAATAAAGAAATGTCTCCTCAGGTCAGGTTTCTTCTATTTTATATTTCATATATTTATTTACTAATTTTCTATTTAGTAATCAAAAGTCAACAGACCAAATAGTCAACCGTTATACAGTATTTTATCCTACACTTTCTAGTACTGATTCACCTATTCATGTCAAACCTGTATTTTCTCTTTGCAACAATTGTCTTTCTCCTTGCCAGAAGCCTTTTCATAACTCCAACACTCTTATGTCCTCTTCCTCTGCTACCTTTGAATGGCAGTTTTCCCCAAAGGTGTTCATTAAGATTTGGAACCAGTATATGTAGCGAACTCGACAGGTACTTAGGGTGATAATTGGGACCTTGCAGAAAATTAGGAGGAACCTTTGACTTGTGTTCCTACTTGATAAACTACATATGGTATTAATCATACCTTTGAGCAATTATGATTTAAGTTAATATAAGGGGAAATCCAGGACACTGGATAAATTCAGTATATGACTAGGGGTTAGAGATATGTAAATTTCTGTCTGGTCCGGAAACATCCAAAATCTGAAACAGTGAGGTGTATTTTGAGAGAGTTTGTACATATCAACAAAATTGTCTCGGACAATGAAATCTCTAGGCGAGTGTGGTCTGAGACAACCCAGGGTAGCTGTAGTGAGAGATTTCATATTATCTACTATAATAAATACAACATAGTTCAAGATTTCAATTCATTAATGGATTATAAAGAATACCCTATAGTACAAATTGTGAACTGGAAATAATTTCCTTGGTATGCATATCCCCTTTGCTGGCAATTAGGTAGATGTTCTCAACTGGGTTGAGGGAAACTGGTTTAAGAAATATGTCCTAGTTCAAGAGGACTTGTCGATTGTAAGGTAGCCATGGGCGAAATAGTATAACATATGCTAATTTTTGTCTTGTAAGGCAAATAGTTTGTATACCAGACCAGTCATACAGCTGTCTCATAACAGTGTCTATATCTGCTTACCAGCAAGTGCAGTTGTTGGTTTTGCAAGCAGCTATCGCAGATTTTGCAGTTGCTATGGTACTTGGTGTAACAATTTGACAACTGACATACAGTATCATCACTGCTTCAAGATCTGAATGCTAAAATTCTGGTATGCCATTTGACTCAAATAGGGCATCATTGACGAGCCACTCAGGAATGCACATGTGATATAACAGGCTGGTCAACAGGATCATAAGATATGCATAGTGTGTGAAAAGTATTATGCCAGCCACAGTGCATGGACGAATCATGTCCTGATGTCGCAGGGTAGGCAGTGCTTCCAGGCAATATAGAATGAATTTGTTACTTGGCTTGAGATTGGTGAAAGATACTAGATTGATAGTGGAGTTTACAGGTAAGTGCATAACAGCCTGAACTTGGATATGGATTTGCGAGCCATAAAGACACATTAATAGAGGGCTCCCCCCGTAGGAGTGAGCGCCCGTGAGCATGGTGGTTGTCATTTGTTTATTTTTTTATTTTTCTGTTTAGTTTGGCGGCCATATACCTAGGTTTGGTGGTGGCACAATAAAATTTGATAACGAGTTAACACGTTGCTTCCAATCCCCCACCAGCCAACCACTGCGGCTCTACACCACTCAGCCCTAACCCTCTTTCTCCAAGGTCACGATTCAGCATGTCTGGTAACGATTCATTCTCTTCAAAAAATCCCATCTTCACTGCTACTACTGCTACCTACTTCCCGATACCCCTTAATCCTAATAATCTCCATCACTGGGTAAACACCCAGAACATCCTCTATGAAATTACTCGCGAACTCGACGATGATGGACCTAGTTGATTTCAACCAGAAGAGTTTTTTGGGTGAGCGGATGGCTTCCCAACCTCATTCTTCCGTCGCAGACAGTAACTAATTCAATGGACGAGAATAAACAGTTGCGGCGGGGTCAATTGCTTTTAATCCTATTTTCTGGAAGTACGCTTTCCTTTCCGTTTCTCGATAAGGCCAGCCGTTAACAAAAGAACGCAGCGTTGTTGCCCGACAAGAGTACCATAACAAGGTTCTCACCAAACTCTTCGGAGGTAATTCCCGCTATGGCTGCTACTTCCTTGCCGCCGTGATCTTTGCAATTGGGATCTTCAGAGACTTCCTTTACGAGCAGGCATTGCGACAGCAACCGTCGTTGGATGTTCTCCAGACTGATGCCGTGAAGCTTGTGGCGGCGGCATTGTTCTTTTGCGGGAATGTGTTGGTTTTGACCTCTATGTGGGCGTTGGGATTCACGGGGACCTATCTTGGTTTGTACCCTTTCTTCATTTTTTCCTCCATTGAGAGGGAGGAGGAAACGAACTGTGCTGATGGTGGGATGGGTTGATAAAGGTGACTACTTCGGCATCCTAATGGGCCACCGCGTAACCAGCTTTCCATTCAATGTCACCGATGCCCCGATGTACTATGGGTCTACCATGGCGTTTTTGGGAAGTGCGCTTTGGTAAGCAATAGTACCAGACTTCCCCCCTGCTACCACCTTCGCCCTTGCTGACCAAGTTACCAAACTCTCTAGGTTCGCAAAACCAGCCGGTATCCTCCTGACCGCCGAAGTATTCATCGTTTATAAAATCGCTCTCATGTTTGAGGAGTATGTTATCCTTCCCTCGCTCCCTCTCCGTCCCCGCACATAATATTTTTTTCTTTTCTTTTGTGAATCATGACCGTACGTGGACAAATGGTGACTGACCCAACCAGTCCATTCACCGGCGCAATTTATGCCAAGCGCGAACGCGAGGGAGCGAAGAAATCGACCTGATTTCTCTGTCCCTTCGATCGGTGTCAAGTGACCCGGAGGCTTCGCGGTGGGGGGAAGGGCAGCACAAGAGGAGGTGAAGGTACACGGTAGACTTGTGGTGCGTTCGGAGTTTGGGCCTGCTTTTTAACATTTGTTTGCGGACGGGATTTTTTTTCCTGGTGGTGGAGGAGGGAGAATTCAACTCTTCCAGTTTCTTTTTATTTCATTATATTTCGTTTTACGATCCTGCAGGGATGAAGCAAAGAGTGAAGTGCGGGTGGGTTATACATACTATGCTATACGGTATGGAGGGAGGGAGGGGGCGGTATCTAGATTTATATGACAGCTGTATGATACAAGTATGATAGAACGGCTTCCGTTTTTTTGTTGTCATTATCGCGATAACTTTAGTTTAGCCAAGGCTGTTTGTGTTTTTCCCAGATAGATTCCCAGATGTCAACTCCTCCAGGCAAGTTTTTCTATCCATGCCATTTCAGGTCTTCTTCCCCCATGACACCCACCTACCTACTGCCTGGCTATACAGTAGAGGTTGCCAGACCGGCAATGTACCTGGCATTTGAATCATTGCGGCTCCCGCTTTATATCTCTTTTCCACTTTATCTCACCTTTCCCCCCCACGACCTTCCTTCCCATCCAATCTCATCCCTCCCACAAGAAAGGGCCGGCCACTTTTTTTCTCTTTCTAGATCGTTTACTGTAAATAGCCCCCATATCCTTTTTTCCTTCACTCTCGCTCGGCCTTCTCTCCCTAATTTTCGGGTCTCTCGGAAGCCCTGCTTTACTCAACTTATGTAATTGCCTCGTTGCTTATGTACGATAAACGGGTTTCTTTTTCTTCTCTCTTCTTCCTGCTTATTGAAACTCTACTCTCACACTTACCCTGCCGTATCAGCAAGCTAGTACGATACAACACCTGTTATACTTACCCTACCGTATCATAACAAATTTTGTGGCTCTTGTATGATAGGCTAAGTTGGCTCTTCTTTTTCTCTTCGGCCGAAAAGAGAGTAAAAGGCGAGCGCGCGAGCCAGCAAGGTGGAAAGAGAGAAATAGAATGAGTGAAGGAAGTGAGGGAGTAGAGTGGTCAAATTGGATTGGATTTAGAAACTGTTTTCGGCTTTTAGAGACTCTTTAAAGTGCAACTTTTTCCTCTTCTCTTTTCCTCATTGCTTAAATTAGAGTACAGTACAGCGAGCCTAAATCCCCCCCACAAGAAAAAAAGCAAGCTACGATTTCTTAACCACTTTTGAGAAGAGAAGAGAAGATGTTGTGGAGTATTCCATATGGACCGGAGAAGGTTCATAGGTGGGGGCCTGAGACTGCTACTTTGAAGTATTTTCCTCTTTCCCTCACTCCCTCTCTCTCACTACTGCTGCTGTGCTTAGTGGGACATTAACATTTGTCGGTTTAGTTGGTGCGAAGAAGATTATTACCTTACAACTTGTGTGTATTGTTTCCACCACGATATCCACGCTATTCTATGGGGCTGACGCGAGGAGAGACAACAGATTGCGCGGAAATCGTCAACACCTTCACAAATGGCATGTTCATCTACCTTGGTTGGAAAGGGCTCAGGAACTGCATTTCTGAAGGACATGATAAGATATTTTTGATTACATTTTTGGGGTACTTGCTTGTCGGCTGTGGGAGTTTTTTGTTCCATGCTACGTTGTGGTGTAGGTTCCCCCCCTCTTTTGTATGAGTTTTATACGGTGCAAAGGGTTTCTTGACGGCGGAGGGGTGTAGATTCGATGCAGCTAGTCGACGAACTGAGTATGATATATACTACTTGTTTGATGTGTTGGGGTAACTTGCTTCCTCTCATCCTCCCTCCTATGCATAAATTGACGTCTCTCACAGCAACATTCGGTTACGGCCACACCCCAACAGTTCAAACCCTTCTCGGCCTTTTCCTCCTCACAATCGCTGGCTCAATAACCCTAATCTACCACCACCTGCAAGACCCAATCTTCCACCAAAATGCCTACGCCCTCCTAACCACCATAGTCCTCTGCCGCTCCTGGTACCTGATGGAATCCCGCCTCCGCAGCACGCAATCAGCTACCGTGACCCGGATGTGGGCAATGGTACGCTACGGTCTGAGCTTCTTCCTGAGCGGTTTCCTCCTCTGGAACGCGGACAATGCGTTTTGCTCGCAGTTGCGGCTGGCGAGGAGAGAGGTTGGCATGCCCTGGGGGTGGCTGCTGGAGGGTCACGGGTGGTGGCATTTACTTACGGGTTGGGGGGCGTACTACTACATCGTTTATGGGATCTGGCTGAGGTCCTGTCTGGATGGGAGGCAGGAGGAGTACGAGTGTGTTTGGGAGAGGGTGTGGAATTTGCCTGTCGTTAGGAGGAGGAGGAGGAAAGGGCTGGCTGTGAACGGGAAAGCGAACGGGGCCGGGAATGGAGCCTCAGCAGGGCCGAACGGGGAGATTAAGAAAAAAGCGTGAGCCTACGATATTGTGAGTAATATACGGTATCATACCGCATTAACTTGAATATAAGCAACACATGCTGGTGTGTTAAATTAGAGTATGAGACCTGTTGCGCAATGTTAATTCAACAATGAGACTAGACAGTTGTAGCTGAGGTAACATGAAATCTCATGAAATTAACGTCCAGTAAGAGTGAGTTCATTGAAGGGTAAAAGCAGCGTAGTCTATGAAGAGCAGGGTATACAGAACAAATGGCAGGATGGTCAGAGCCAGCCATATTAACTCGTGTAAGAGAAACGTGTGCTAGTTGGTTAATTTAAGGTGAAACATTACCTCATTGATATCGCAATAGCACACATGGTCTGTGCGATATCAAATAGAGGATGAAAAAGTATTGGAAATTAGAAAACAGATACGAAATAATTTGAAGAGAAAAAAAAAAAGGAAAAGAAAAAAAAGAGAACTATAATAGCTAGAATTATGTTAAATTCTTGATGAAAGTAGTTGATACTCTAATAGTAGTGAGTAACCTATAAGTATAGCACATTAGAGAATTGGAATAGCCTATAATATATGATAAAGCAGAATTAGGAAAGTCACTAACTTCTAAATATAATAGAATAATATTGCGTGTTTTTTTTTATGGCAATACTATATTAGTTGAGGAAGAGCTAAAAGAATTAGAAGCACTGCTACATTCTATAATAGATTTTAGTTTTTGAACTTAGTTAATTCAATTTCCCCCTTTTGTTTCCCTATGCAATTACTCTTCTATAGACTTTGACATTCACTTTTAGGCTTAAATTTTATATTTTACAAGTGGTTGTCTTTTATAGCAGTACTATTATCACATGTTTTATACTAATTTAACTTACTAGTATATAGTGCTTACACCATATTCAATATTGTGAAAATTATAAAAATCTACTATCTGAGGCTATTATACTGGCAACATTCTCAGTTTAGTATAGGTAATTGACAAAAATAAGTGAGAAGCAATGATTTGAAAATTAGATTCTCATATAAATAATATAAATACTATTATTGATGCTGTATTCTACTTGTAAATGAAGAGCCTTGTATCAAAAAGCATTTCAATAATGGGACCACAATTTTAGCCTTGAATATAACTCTTTATGACTCTATCTAGTCCAAAAAATTATATTATCACACTTTCTAATGTTTTTTTGCGGGGTTCTAGCTTTATAGTATCATAGGTAGACTCCATGGGAGTTCAGGCATATATAAAATATGTAACAAGTAAGGAGAAAGTCTAGGATATCTTTTATTAATAGATTTTGAAGTTAATAACTAATTTTTGTTTTATTTCTTCTAAGTCAAGTAAGGTACATATACAAATATATTATCAACCAAGGTAAAACAAATACAAGGAGGTTATAAAATAAAAACTATTAGTTAGCACATTCTTCATAATTGAGACCACAAGCTCATAGTCAATCCTATGTATACTTATACCAAGTATCAAAGAATTCAAACATTGACATTTTAAGAATACCAAAATATTCTGCTGTAAAATTGAAATTAATACCAAAAATCAATACTGTAAAAAGTATCAAAACTGTATAGAATTATATAGCGAATATTAAGGGAGTATGTGAAAAGAAAAGGTATTGTGAAAATGTTGATATTAACTCAACTACAGGAGTCGAGTCAACAGACGAAGAAAGCTTGTACTAGTAGTGATTTGAATATTTTGAAGCATAAAGGAGAAAGGGAAGAATCAGGTGAAGTGAATGCCTTTAGGTTGAGGCAATATTTTGATTCTCTGAGTTATACTCCAAGGTTTGTTTGAGTATTTTTCAGTTTAGCAAAGAATGATTTACTAGTATTCTTGAGGATTTGAAAATTATGTTAGAATACATAATAAAGAAGACTCAAAACAGACTAGTATAATCCTGATCACAAGTAATTAACTGACTGAGAGACAATATGTGTAACATTCATCATCCTTTGAATACTTTTTCTTTTTTAATATTGTTTTCTGTTATCTAGTCAGCTGATTTGAGTTCTCTAATATAATCAATTGGAATCATACTCTGATTCTATTAGAATATCTCTACTATAAACTATAATATATGACTAAGATAAAACAGTTTAGGCTAAGTACTTTCAGAGTAGCTTGGATAAGGAATAGAGATACTGATATTATATGTTTTGATAGATTAGGTTCCTTGAATGCATATAATAGTTATTTTATAGAGAAATTGCATACTATTATAAGATAAGTAGTTTGAATATCACTTAATATACTTGTCAAGTTTAACAATAAAGTATATATAAATAATAACTAATTTCTACACTAAATTAAAAACTATAATATTATAGTTATAATTCTTAGAAGTTAGACTAACTAATTTATAATAAATTTTATATATTCTTATAAAACCCTTGCCATTCTCCAATTAATAGAAATTTATGATATTATAATAGGATCCCTTATCTCAGGTTACTGTATGAGGCTCATTCAGCTCTTCAATATTGCTATATGCCAGCCCTTTAAACATCCTATCTATATATATTGTAATATAGCTTTTTTTCAACCAGAAAGTATAAAAGATATTTAGAAATTTTAACATGTGTATATATTCCAATAGCTGTATTACTACTCTTGTTAGCCTCTGCTTTTGACAAGTTACCTTAATTCGATTTAATTTTCTTGATATTTGAGTATTTATATACTAAAATATTGCTTGTTTCATTTTACTAATTATAGTAAAACTTGGTTGAAGTTTACATAGCAACTAAATTATTATTGAGAGAAAAAATATAACTGTATTTTATTGATAGTTATATATAAAAGTAGTCCATAATGATAAAAGATATTATAATAAATAATTGTATTCCTAAAATAGGCTATAAAATATTTTTCAAAATAGTTTAATAATTGGCTATTAATCTATATAAAAACATAAAAAAAGGCTCAATAATTTTTATAATAATATTATGGACTTTAATAGCTTATGCACAGTCAAATCATAGGTAAAAATGTTTTTTAACAAATTTAGAACATACTCTATTACCTTACAAATAAGTACATATATATATGCAAATTTGTTGTATTTCATATGTAGTACTCTTTTCACATATCAATAACTATATGATTTTCTCTAACTGAATCTCTAGATTCTAGTTATCTGTTTCTTCTATACTTTGGAGGACTGACAGGATTATACCCCAGCAGTTTGAAGGGAAAGAACTAGTCATATATACCGGCTGTAGCATATAGGCTGTATTGTTGCAAAACCTTTGACTTTCTAGAACTCCAGTAACACTAAACAATTCCTGTTAAAGTAAAATTACTGGTAATGAGAATAGCTGCATGATTCAGGAGTCATAAAATCAGGTAGAAACATTTTATGTATTTAAGAGTAGTCTCTGAGCTAGTAGGATGTTAAGGTTCGACTATCTATATCGCGCAACCGGCAACGATATATGATTCGGTCTATCAAGACGCCTTGCTCACTACTATTGCGACTACTCCAAGTCCAATAGTTTTCCTGAGCACTTGATAGAAGAATCCGACAGTCAACTTCAACTAGAGGTCGGTAGAGGGAGAGCGGAATGAAGGTTTGATTTGATAAAGTTATAGATAGGAAATAACAAAGATGGTTGCGTGAAGAGCTATCTACCTGTCCCCCTATGGGTCCTTATATAGGCCCCTTCCCGCAACCCTAAACCTTATGGCTGTGCAAGTGCGCAGCCATGTG
>QFET01001264.1:0-16106 GCA_003316355.1 Tuber calosporum | reverse complement strand
GAAACCCACATGACCCTAAAGTGGTCATGTGTGCGAAATCAACTCATAATAACCTCATGGCTCACAAGTGTGCGTCATGCGCGAAACCCACATGACCCTAAAGTGGTCATGTGTGCGAGATCCTCGTAAGCCTCACAAGGCTTACTCTGCTTTTCTGCCCTTCCTGTCTAGCACTCTTCTAGGCAATCGTGACATAGGAGATACTAGACTTTAGACAAATGTATAGATAACAAATATACTTGACTCAATGGTGATCTTATTATTCCTCTTGGCTCTTTAAACTAGTCTATTGTACTCTCCTCATGTTGACCTCTTAGTCAGTCTTCCTTAAATGCTAAAATGATGGCAAACTTCCTTTTACGCTTTATTGTATATAACTGGTTATTCAGCCTAGCACAAATTATACAAATGGACCATATACAAAGTCATACTTACAACCTCATATGTGGATAATGTTTTCATCAGGTTCCATGAGGCAAAACAAAAAGTCACATGCTGCTTTTTCAAAAAAGTAAGAATCTCACTCCCTGTTAATTGAAGTGTAGACTTGGAATTAAATATTAAATGCTTTTCTGGGCTGGAAATTGAAAATTGGGTGGAGGATATTGGGACCACACACCCAGAGCCAGATATCCCTGAGACCAAGGACGAAAACCTCAATGTATAATTTATATATACCTGATTTTCGTCTTTGTCGAAATATTCATACACTCCCGGCGACTGGACCAACACATTGATACCAATGAAGTTGAAACTATGATACAAAGTGTCACCATGCTGCCTATCCTTTCTCCAAATAGCCAGCCAAGACTCCCCTTCCATAGCACGCCACACACCGGCCTGAGATGGAGGATTTCAAGAGTTTTTAAGGTATGGTATAGTGCACCGTGCCGGACGGCGCTGGTGTGCCTATCTACGGCGGATATAAGGAGCCGGGTACTGCCATGGCACTGGATGTGGCAATTTTAGAGGATTTTCTTTCTACTTTTCTTTCTTCCTTTCCTCCTTCTCGCCCTTTGTAGGATTTTTTTAGATACTTTGTCATTCACAAGGAATTGTTATCTTGGAGCTCTTGCTTCACGGAAATGATGGGCTACACCAAGTGGCACAGCACCTGTAAACTGGAATATCCCGTATGATGCGGTACATTATGTGGCTTGTGAAATAAAAGTTAGCTTATTTGAGGTTCCGGGAGCAGCCATATCATACGAAATAATGGAATCTGCAGTCCTTAAGTCACTACAGAATATTGGTATGATACCTTGAAAAAAGTTTGCGAATATGCGTACCGCACAGTAGGCCAACTTCTCAACTAGTATATCTTAGAGCAGCACCGTACGGTTCGTGGTACTGTGTTTGTGATACCCGTGAGTGGGTTTCTTTCTTGTAAGTATCATATTAACCTTAATTTCTGCTGGTACTCACCGGGGATCCTCATCAATGAGTGCCCAAGACTGACAGATCTCCAAGAACCTTTCAGTTCCTATATCCACCGCCGGTACCCTACTATCACCACCCATACCTTCCGCCCGGGCCGGTGTTGGACTGCACCCGGACACAAGTGACAAGCCCGAGTAGGTTTTGGCTTGCGGCAACTCATCCACTTGCGGCTCTGACAGGGAGGGAACACAGGAACAAGGGTTCTAAAAATAACAACAATCTTGCGCACGCACCCACTTCACCACGCGTTTCACAGAATTCTGGAAATCTCACGTTTTCACATTTGCCAAGGAAATACCTAACAGTCACCCTAACCTATCCTAACCTACCACACGAAGTAACTTGATCGCTACTTATAGTGCTGGCCGCGACACCGTAGCAACTGTAGCCGGAACGGCGAGAGAGAGGATGAATTTCCTACAGAAGGGGCTTGCTGGATTGGAGAGTCGGTTGGATAAAGTGTTGTTGGACGAACCCGGGGGACAAACGGGTACTACACCGCCCTCGCCGCCGACATTACAGCAGGGGAAAGTGGAGGAGAAAGCTGCGAACACTGTCGCTACTAAAGGTATGTTTGTTTACGGATTATGACATACCTTAAGGAGGCTGATAATGAAGGAATAGTCGGGAGAATAAGTCTACAGGAGCGGCTAGCAGCCGCGACAGCTCGGAAGGAACGAGACCGGAGTCGGAGCCCCGTAATCAAAGATGGGGTACCGGTGGAATCGCCAAAGGACAGGGACAAAGACAAAGGCAGGGGAAGGGAAAGGGAAAGGGAGGACGATAATGCAGAAGGCGACAGAAGGGGCAGTAGTAGCTGTAAACCCGAACCACCACCTACAGCAGCACTAGAGGAGTCGCCCACACGCTCATCTACAGACTCCACCGCATCAAAACCCACAACCGATCCACCGCTAGCTCTCCTGCCTCCCCCGGAAACAACCATATCCCCGTGCGGATCACTGGAGACTAATGGTCACACCGACGTTTCCCACGAAGATCTAGAGACCACAATTACGCTCCTCCGCGAGGACCTAGCCCTATGCGAAGCCCGGAGACAGGAGGAATCACATGCCGCGGCGGAGCGCATCGATGCACTAGAAGACAAGATCCGCTACCTCGCGCGCGAGTCCGCCGAGGCGTCCAGACAGAAAGCCAATGGCGCACCATCAACGCTGGAAAAGAAGCTTGCGGAAGCTCAAGAGAAGATTGCGCTTCTGTTAGAAGAAGGGGAGAAGCTGAGCAAGAATGAACTGAAGCTACAAAACTCAATTAAAAAGCTCCGCGCCAAGACGCAGGAGGAGGAGAAGGCTACTACGGAAGCTAAGAAGCGTGCGGAGAGGGCAGAGAAGGAGGCTGTTGATGCAAAAGAGAAAGTCAAGCGTGCTGTGGATAATGAGAAGAGGGCTTCTGAGAGGGTTAAAGGGGCTATGAGACTTCAGAATGAGGTGGAAGGCCTCAGGAGGGAGAAGGAAAGTTCCGCAAGGGCTATTGCTGAGCTTAAAGGGAAGCTTGAGGAGGTCACGGATAGGGCGGAGGATGCGGAGAGCAGAGCCCAGACTGAGGCACTTGAGAAAGAGCGGAAGGTTACGGTTGAATTGGAAGCTGAGATCGAGAGAGTTCAAAGTGAAGCTGCGCTGGCTGAAGAGAGACTGCAGAGCGAAGTCCAGGATTTGAGGGCGAAGATGGAGAGGGACGCTGAGAGGGCGAGAATAATGGAGGAGGAGTTGAAGGGAGAGCAATCTGTGCGTTATTTATATCTCTCGAGCTGTTGCACGATATGGCTGACTTGGACCTACAGATGATGGAAAGCAAGATGGAGGCTTTAAGAGCCAGGGCTGAAGAGGTTTCTAGCGGAGCTTCAGGAGACGCCCACGCAAAGCTTTTGCGGAAGGTTGAAACGCTGCAGACGCAGTACGCCATCGCCAGTGAGAATTGGCAGGGCATTGAAGGGAGCATGTTGGGCAGGATTTCAAATTTGGAAAAGGAGAGGGACGAGCTGACCAAGAAGGAAGCGGACGTGCGGAGGAAAGCCAGAGAATTGGTATAGTCAATCGCCTCCACCTAGAAATACCCACGCTGATTCTTCTTACAGAGTGCAAAATCCAAAACCCTCGACCTGGACCTGGAAATCTCACAATCCAAAATCAACGACTTGGAAGGGGAACTCGCATCGTTTAAAAAGCAACTGGGAGAGTTCAAGAAAGAGCGCGCGGAAGAGATTTCTGCACTGAATCTTACGTTTTCCAAAGAGCGCGAAAACTGGCAGAAGGAGCTGCAAACACGGCTGGAAGAAGAGCGCACAAAGTGGATCGAAGCCTCTCGCGCTTTTTCACCTCCACCCCAGGCTTCACTTCCGCCGCCTACATCTGCGCATTCGATAAGGAAGTTCTCGGGCCCACTTTCCACTAGCGAAAGCTACTTCCTAGGTTCTAACAATAATAACTATCGCAAAAGCCCCCGCTCTCCAGGGCCCTTGGAAACACCAATCACTGCAGAGGGCCTGGGTTTAATCACCTCGACCCCAGCGCAGCTCCCGCCACCACCTCGCCGAGGCTTCAGCACCCCTCCACTTCCTATCCGCCAAGACTCCCTTCCAATCCATAACTCCTCCTCCCGCACCTCCCTACAAAACATTACCACGACACAACTGACCACCGACCCAGAGCAGGAAGACCTCGACCCCGCCCCCGTCGACTTCTACGAGACCTCGATAAACCCCACTACCGCCACCTCCTTCACAGGCCCTTACACTTACCAAACCCCGACATCCCCATACCCGCAATCGCTCGCACGCCATCCAGACATGATCTCCGTCTCGACCGTTGCTGCGGGCCCATCCGTGCAGCTGGTAGAGCGCATGTCCTCCACCATCCGCCGATTGGAGTCGGAGTTGGCCGCCATACGTGAGGAGATGGAAACGGCGCAGGCGCAGCGAGACGATGCCCGGAGGGAGGTGGTCGACATGGTCCGTGAGGTTGAGGGCAGTCGCGGGGCGGAGAAGCGCGTAAAGGAGCTAGAGAGTGAGGTCGAAGAGCTCAAGCGAAGGGAGGAATACACGCTTGAGATGCTCGGTGAGAAGAGTGAGCTTGTGGATGAGTTGCGCCAGGATGTGCTGGATCTGAAGGGGTTGTACAGGGATCTGGTCAGCACTGTGAAGTAAGGGTTTACGTGTCTCGAGGTGTGAGAGGGGGGTATGTTCTGGTTTTTTTTTTGTTGTTTTTTTGCTTTTTCAACTGTCACCATCGGGTTTCTGTTTGTCCTTTTTTTTTTTCCTGCGTGTTTTACTTTTCCTTGTCTCTGGGATTTAAAACGGAAGGGGGGGGGAAGAGGACAAGGGCACCCGGGGCGGGTGTTCATGGCGATAAGATAGAGATATATGATACGGTAGTCAGTTAGAAGTATCATATGACAGCCAAATTCCCACTCTGACAGACACAACCAACCTACCAGACAATGCGGTATACATAAACAATCACTCGTGCTCCGAGTGATTACCCATGAGAACCAGTCGGAAATTCAGACAACGCGATTATCCCGGAGAACGCCACAGTGACCCGCCATAGCGCGAGGGAAATGAGACCGTCCATATAAACTCACCTCCCTCCCCAGTAGGCCCCCACTGACCAACTCAATAAAGGACACTCATAAACCCTACCCTCACCCAACTCACAGACCTATCAACTACAATGATTCTCTAATGTGTGCGCCGGTTTTTTTATTTCAAAAGACTCCCGCCAGATCAAACCGCTGCGACCATCCCTTACTGCATGTACTATAGAATCCTAGCTCGCCACAATGACTTTTCTCTCTCAAGCCATCCTGGTTCTCCCAGTAGTATAATAGCATGACGTCATAAGTTTTTTCTTTCTTCCCTTCTTTCTCCTCTCTATATATGCCTTGATTTTGCTTCCTTCCCTATTCGTTGGGGTTACCATCATATATTATTATAATATACTAGTGTGCAATATATATACATATAATCTTATGTTAACCTAGCAAGGGCCCAGTGTGTTCAGGGTCAAGTTGGTAATTAAGTTTATACGATAGTTTAAGATACTGTCTAGCCTAACTTGATCCACAAAGGGCTGCGCTCCCACGACGACCAGAAATCCCCTACTGACTTGTAGAGTTCCCGGAATATTCGTGCTATTTCGTAATCTCAAAGACAGCGTCCTTTCAGGTATAACATGTATGTTTCTGGGGTGGGTGGGGGGTTATAATTTGATAGGGCTGTTAGAGTGACAGCCCTGAATTGGGTCCTTGGGATGAGGATTTTTCATCTTCTGAAGTTCAATAAAAAAGATGGTTTCAGAAACTTTTCCAAAGTCCTGGAAAGGAGATCGATCAAACTGACAAAGAGAGGGGAGACACCACGACTCTTGCCAAATAATACCAAACCAAACTCTGTCACTATTACTCCTGATTGTACCCCGTTCGGCCATTTTTTTTTTTTTGTTATCCTCCGATCTCTTATCACCGGACCCTTCGAAGGTCTGTTTTTCGTCATTCGACGAAACGAGCTCTTACTATACTTGGCACCTCACCCACCCCTCATGGTGTGTACATCCCCGGATTACACAAGTTCGCTTGTCCCTTTAATAGCAGGAAAATTTATCAATATAATTTGTGAGATTATCAGGAGTTGCAAAATCAAGTTCCGGCTACAGCTTCCTCCTCCTCCTCAACTACCCTGACGATCGATACGAACAGTAAATCCTTCACCAGGCGTCTCAACCACCTCCTCTCATGTGGAGCCTATACAATTGGAAATCTGGGATATCCACTTGGTTCTCGAAGCCTACGCTCGTATGTTGAGGAATTCCTCGTGAAATACTTGCAAGAAACGAGGAACCTGGAAACCGTCACCAGTTCGAAAACATATGTGTCCCTGAAGAACCAGGCTCTGATTTCGATGGGAGATATTCCGAGCCGGTACCGGAAGGAGGGGGCTGCTGATAAACTGAGACTCTTGCCGTCTTCCGAGATTCCATTGGAAATTAAGGATGAATGCGGAGTGGTCATAGGTTTCCGATTTCGCCTACCTATCGGGCTGATCGAAACCTTGGAGCGATCGCAGTCTCTCCTGGCGGTAGTTCAAAGCTACCATCAGCAGGAGCAAGTGCAACATTCCATTCGTCACTACGCTGCCTGGGCTGAGGGAAAGGAGGAGGTGTATTTAAGTGCTGACTACCAGCAGGAGAGACCTGTTTCTGATAGGTGGCTGGAAGCCAATAAGACGTTGTTTAAACATGTTTCCAACATCTTGAGGATTCGCAGTCCTGAGATGTGGATATCCATGACTAATTCGATTCAGAAAGCCAGTGGCGGTGCACTCTCTGGCCTCGCCAGTTCATGGCATGGTATCGCCATTGAACAAGGTATAGGTGTTAAGTATGTCCCAAGCCACCCGGATCGGAAGTATCAAAAATCTCTGTTCAATGCTCTGATCCCTTTTGGGGCTGGTGGGTGGAAGGGTGGGGAACTTGCCCTGTGGAAATTGGGTCTCAAAGTTGAGGTTCAAAGAGGTGACTGTTTCTTCTTTATGGGTGGAGTTATCGCCCACGGAGTTCAGGCAGTCACTTCTGGGACTTGTAACTTTGTCGATCTCTTCTGCGACGAGAGTGTTTACGAGGTGGCGGGTAGAAGAAAGAGGAATGCACAGGGGAAGCCAGCATTGAAAGATTTCAAAAAGGTATTTTTATTTTATTTTATTATCTTTGAGAATATTCTACTGTGTACAGATAATCAAATATTCAATGCAGGTGGCCGACCTCAAAAGGGAGGGCAGGGAGGGGAAGAGGCGGAAACAGAAGGAATCCCTGGAGGGGAGGAGACTTCAGAAGGGAGGGGAAGGGGAGGTTGAGGGACAGGTGGAGGGACAGGAGGGAGGGGAGAAGATGGAAGGGGGAAATGGGCAGGAGGAGAAGTATGAATGGTGGGAGGAGTTCCGGGAGTACAAGGAGCAAGGAGAGTCCGAAAACCTGGATGATGTCCCTGGGTTATGAAGTAGTAAGGGCATGGGATGTGGAGGCTGGAGCCTATCAGAGGGAGAGTGGATAGGTTTCACTTCTGTGAGTCAGGTCCTATATGTTTGCACAGGATGGGGCAGGTTGTATCAATTATACATATAAATCCCAAAATAAATTGGTTTTATTTCTTCTTCTTCCCAAAAAAAAAAAAAAAAAACTTTTGAGTTTGAATTTGCTATGGTTTCTCTGACGCACATAGGCAACCTACTACTTGTACAATCCACAAATCCCCGACCCCATCCTTCAAGCACTCCCCCAGCGGTACTTTTACCAGATAGCAACTAACTTAACCTTCGGTAACGGGAAAAAATGCCGGTACATATCACAGGTTAGGTAATCACCAAGTGAGACATCCGGTTATCGGTTCACCATCACCGTGCCGTCAACTTCATCTCCGGCACGATAACCGGAAAATTCCATTTCATTCCCCACATCTAAACTCACCTTCCGACACGTAGAGCATTTTGGTACAAGTAGGATAGGTATCCCCAGGCACCATACCGGTGGAACAGGTCAGAAATACCGGTAACGGTGAGATCAGGAAACACCCCAGCAGGTACCGGTATTTTATAACGCTATTAAATTTTCGTATAGTATTTATCTAATACGGTATAGTAGGCGGGGGATTCAACGTTACGGTCATGTATGATACCGGGGGGGGGGGGTTTGTGGTGTGAGAGGTTTTCATTGACCTATGTTTTAGAATGTTATATTTTCCTTCCTTCGGGGGGTGCTGCAAGATACCGGTACGATGTTCAACTTTCACGTCAATGTTATCATCATAAGGGAGGTTTGTCATTTCTATGAAACAAAAAAAAAAAAAAACTAAAACTAAACGGCGGGAGGGTACTGTAGTCACTCGAACCGCAACTGGTTACAATGTGCATCATACGGATAAGTGATGTCTCGTGATTCGGGTTATCACATCCACCCATCCATCCATCCATTTATTCCCCTACACATTACTCTCCAACCAACCAGTAACGTCCCTACGACACAACCCCCACCTCGGTCAACACTATCTCTCCCTCTCTCTCTCTATCTCTCTCTAGAACCCATTCCTGAAGATGATCCAGACCGAATGGTACCCTCGCTGCTCCCGTACCTAACCTGCTACCCGCGCGCGTTCACCTCGATTAGGGAACAGTAAAGTGACATGTATGATGTCATAATATATACAAGAAATTAGGGTTATCATATCTCTTTTTTTTTTTCTCCCTTCCTTGGAGCTTGGTTTTCATTTATCTGCAGAGAATTTGAGTTTAAGGGCAAAAATTGCACCTTGTATCATAGGCCGATTTGCACTGATAGTTCAAGGCACCAGGGTCGTGGGCGGGGGGCCTCGAGGTATGATATCATAGGATGCGATGTGATTTGCTACTTGTGCGCATGAAGGAGGTTCTATCGTATGATAGTCCATGGAATTTATTATCCCTAAGGTGTAGTGGTGGAGAGTGGGGAGGGGCTGGGTTGTAAATTTTCGACGGGAGGGTCTTTAGGGCGTTCTTTTCTTTGTGATAGAATTGCCGTATGGTGGCCTTACGCAGGCCACCATCTGGACAACATCTCACATTTCGACAACGAGTGACATCCCATGAATATAAATTCCCCCAACCCCTCATCGGGGCTCAAACTCACAACAAACATTTAGAATAAACACTTGTTTTCTCGTTGATAACACGTCTCCTCAAGTACGCGTCCACACTGATCTAATACCCGCAAACACCTTTAGAAACCATAGACGCCAAGGAAGTTGGTGACAACATCCCATCCCGTCCGTCTATATCCAACGACCTCCCCCAAGAACTCGCGTTCAGCGCGCCCTCCACCCTCAAAACCAACCTTGAATACCGCATACTCTCAAACGCGCCACTGCTTGGCATCAGTCCGATTGTAAAAGGCACGTATAGACAAAAATGCCTTTCAAGTTACGTGGCACCTAGAGTTTCAGTCTCGGGTATTATCATCACTACGATGTTGAGAGATGTGTAGGGGGTTAATGCAAGAAATAGCGCGTTCGTATTATGTATAGGGGGCGTTGTAGATGCGCCGGTCTCGGATGCGTGTGTGAAGATGCGGTAGTGCTCGGTGACGGGCTAGACTGACAGACAGATAGAAATATTGAGGGGATGCCAACTCGTATCAGAGTTTTTTCAGCGATGTTGGAGTATGTTTGGGGTATCCGCTGCAACGGAGGACTCCGGCGTGCGGATCAGACATAAATATTCTGAGTGGCCACATGTCCCCCAGACTGCGATGGCCTGTCTAACCACCCCTGTGCTACTCCGCTCGGCGAATTAGAATGCCTAAGTAGCTGTTCCTCCTAGTGGAGATCAGACATGAACAGTGGCTTCCTACCCCCCTTCCTCCCCCCACGAGGAGAGGAGAAGGAGGAGCTAGTAGCAAGTGTCTCTTGTAGATTGAAAAGGAAAAGGAAAAGGAAAACACCACTACCACTACCTGAAGGGCGTTCCCTCCCCCCCCTTCCCTGTGTTGATCTGCTTGGTCTATAATAAGTCCGGGACGCTGTTGTGCATTTGCAACACGCCAGTGTCAAAACATGCCTATATCCGTATAATAAATCCAAAAGTTATCACATCTGTCAACCATAACATAAACAGGAAAAAAAGACAGAATTGTAAAAAAGAAAAAAAAAGAGCACATACACACCGACCCCCCCAGTACCCATATCCTTGAAGTCATCAAATATACTGGGGCGTAAGAAGATTTCGCAAGTGCAACAAAGCTTCTTTTTTTCCACCCTTTCCCAGATAAAGAAGTTTATTTACGATACCTCACCTACCTTGTTTTGCCAAGCCCGAGTGAGCCTCCATGATGACTGCCCACTGTGGAGAGCCCAGCAGTAAGCGACTGGCAGAGAATTTCACAGTCCGTATATCAAGCCATGTTATGATACCGGATCCGTGATATATGCGCTACAAGAAGTAAGCGTAAGCCGACGAGCCGACAGGCACCACCAGCAGCACACACGCAAAAGCAAAGGGAAAGAAAGAAAAAAAGATATGTGAGTAATATAAGGAAGGGAAAGAAAAAAAAAGCAGGCTCGATACCCGGAAGGCACAGAGGGCTTGCAGCACTACCACCATGTAATGGGCCTGCGTCTTTTTTTTTTTTTTTTTTCTTTTTCTTTTTCTTTAGGAGGACCGTCTTTTCGTCTATATTTGTAGATTTTCAGCTCCCTGGGATATTCCGGGATTAGGAATAATTCAAGCGTGTCAATCGCGCAGACGTTTCCTACCAGCCATGTCACAGCAAGAAGCCGCCTGCCATACTACCTTTAGCAAAGACCTTAGGCTCGCCTAAGGCCATCAACCCCGCTTAAAGCTGCGAAATCTACTCATATATTAAGGGATAGTATGAGGAGAGCTAAGTTAGGCTAAGTAAGCTTCCAAGGTTCTTTTCTAGATCGGGTCGGTGTTCGAAATATGGTGCCCTCAAGCCACTTTTTGTAATCTACCGGCACTCATTTACTCCCTTTTTTTTTATACTTTTTTCCTTTCCAAAAGCAAAACCCTGCTAGACATTTACACCTAGGTGTAATTTCCGAGTATGTGTGGATGGGTGGGTTCCTGCGCCTTTCCCATTATATTCCTGCAAGCAAACAGGTAAGCAAACAAGGCTGTAGTGTTACCACCAGGGGCGTGTCTAGATTTGTTGCAGAGGTTTACCAGAGCCACGGATCGAGTGTCAATTCTTCCTTCTCCTTACTCGCAGCAGCATACAGCGGTATCTTTTGTGTGTGTGTGTGCAGTGCGCAGTGTGTGTGTGCATTGTGTGTGTTCGCTCATTCGTTCGCCAGCCTTGTTCTCTCAGGAAGACTTCACCCCAGATCACTCGTTTTGCCAAGAGTTTGCCAGCGTGGTTTTGGTTGCATGGTTGATCTGATCGTTTGTGTATCCGATTGGAGTTGCCCTGAGAAGTTATCTTTATTCTGGCAGGAGAATGAGTAGATGTGGCTGCAGAGCGTTAGCTGCCGTATTGGATGTTAGCTCGAGTGGACACTTGGAGTCAAAGCAACTTGCAGAAATGGGGGGGGGGTGGGGTTGCCTCTCTTTCGTTCTCTTCCTTCCCTAGAATAGGGAGGTTTGTTTCGGTGGTATTTTTTTTGTCGGTGGGAGGTAATCTATCGGGGCTGTTGCCTTGGGGAAGGGTTTTTTCCTCCACAGGCAGGATAAGAAGCGACCGGGGGTGGTGGGTCATTGGTCGGGAACTCACGAATCGTCACTCGATTGCGATTTGCTGATCGATGGTACAGTACTTGTTGAGCTCTTTTGAGAAGCGACTTTTTGCTAATGAAACAGCTCTGACGGGGATGTGTGCGTCGGGTATTTGTGGAAACTTTTTGGTGGTATATTTCGAGAGGGGGGTATTATGATATGGATATAGAAGGCTTTTTGTGAATTTCTTTTTTCTTTTTTTCTTTCGTAGCCTTGAGGCGACGGGAGGGAGCCGCCACGACATCCCTGTTTCCCGAGCAGAGCCTCACTGGCGCCAGTAAGCGAACGGGAGAAAGCAAACGACCTCACTTTCTCTCCCCGCACTGCCCGCCTCTCTGCCCTAACATACTTTCACTACTTTTCCACACACTTTTGCCTCAACGTTTCGCAAACTTCTCACCCACTACAATGTCAATACCAAACGAAGCTCTCCAGAAGGTACGCCTCCCACATGCTCTCTCACCTCCGTTATCTCCCTATCTACCTTCCCCCTCTTTGGGAGGAGAATTTAAATCAGAAAGAAAAAATACGAAACGAAGCTAACCAAGTTGCTCGCTACTCACCTTTATCGAATTGATAGTTAATGCAAGAGATCGAGGCGCGCGCCACCTTTTCCCAGCAACAGCTCCAAATCGTGAAGTCCCAGATGGCGACCAAACAGCGTGACATACGGCTTCTGCAGTTGACTTCCAAAGAGCTGGATACGTTGCCCAAATCTACAAAGGTGTACGAGGGCGTCGGGAAAATGTGCGGTGGTTCCCCTATTCTGCCCCCATCATCCATGTTGAGTGGTTGTGCGGTTGTGCAGTCGTGCAGTCGTGCAGTTGTATGGTTCGATGGTGCTTTCTTGCAGTGTGACAGTCTTTTTTTTTCTTGCACACGCACAATACAACTTGATAACATTTCGCATCTGAAAATTCCATCGATTCTGGCTTCCTTCTTTGGGGCATTGGCTTGATAGTATAAATTTCTAATTATGGCGTGCGGTTGCAGGTTCGTTATGGAAGACCTCGATTCCGTCCTCACCCGCCTTGAAAACGAGAAGAAGAGCGCCGAGGGCGATATCAAGGACCTCCAGAAGAAATTCACTTACCTCGAAACCACATTCGAGAAGGCCCAAGATAACTTGAACCAGATACTCAATCGGAGGTGAAGGTCTTCACGGCACCCATGTTGGATGGGCAAGGAGGAGGCGTGGGTTGCCAGGCGACGGGACCCCGGAGGTGTAGAAAGGAGTGGCAGAAAATAAGGGATATGCAAGCGAGGGTTATGTGATCGAAAAGATAATAACGAAAAGTCTTTTGAAGGTTCAAAAGAAGGCGGGGGGCGGTCGTTTTCGGTTGGAATTGTTTGGTAGAGGAGATGGAAGTCGTGATGATGATGTCCGGTTGTAAACATGACTGCTTTAACAGTAGCCACAGACTACGGCAGGAACATCGGAGGAAAGAAGCTACAGCGGAGCGGACAGAACGGCGACTAGCCCGACCCCTTACCATCCTCGCTACCGCTTGTGTCTGTTTCCATTTTTCCATTTTTCCATTTTTTCCCCCCTCTTACAGCTCTTACAGACCCCATGTTACGTGGGCACATATCCATGGCGGAGTTTCTTGCGAATCTGAATTTACGAAAGTGATCTGAGGTTTTTTTTTTTTTTTCTATTTTTTTTTCTTCTTAGTAGATCCTAGGAGTTTCGGGGATTAACCATAATTCTGCATGTCCCATTCTTGCTCAGTTGATATCACCAATGCGGAGCGGTGGTAGTTTTGGTGAAAATTTTGATCTTTCAATCTCGGAATATTTATTTTAGATATTGCTGACAGTATAGATGACGGTTGGATTGGGGTTGGACAGAAGTGAGCTACTGCTGGCTAAATAGCCCAACGTATCTAGCGGCCTCTGCTTCAGGCGAATCCACAGCTTCTTAACGTGACATGTCTCGTCTTCGGATACATACATATGCGGCGATATGCCTGGCAGAAAGGTATGCAGACCTACTGGCTAGTCTAACCAGCCACACCACTTCCCCGAACTTGAGCAATATACGAATTCCCTTTGAAGCCAACCGAGACCCCCCATACCTTATCCACCCATTCCCTATCCTCAAACCGTACCGGAAGGATTTAGAATTGAACTTTGTATGAATCCACATTCACGAGCACCACTCTGGTCTGTCTGGGGCTGGAAGCGGATGCCATAAATAGATGTAATGGGTGAATAATATGCACTTTGTATATCATGCAAGGGATCCATCTTCTGTTTGTGCTCGAGTGTTCGTATGAGCACTGCAAGTGCCGTAAATTTCTTGTGGTGAAGATTGAGTGCTGTGAACAAGATATGGGACAAATCCCAGCAGGATGCACTGTATCGTGCTGTACTTCCGGCAGGTAACCGCGTAGAGTATGCAGGGAATGCGTTGTCCGACCAATCCGACCAATCCAATAAGGAATTACGGCATTGATGAGGGTCCTGTGGGTGAATTTGAGTGAGGCGAGACAAGTGGAGATACCTCAAACAATCCATACTTCGATAACTGTGAAGGAAAGAAAGAGAAAGAGAGAGGTGGATGAGGAGGAAAGATGAATAGGAGTAGAGGTGAGAAGAGAGAAGGAGGATCGGCTTGTCCCAGCTGGTGAGGTACAAGTGGAAGTAGAGTTTCAAAAGATAGATGACTGCCCCACTTTTTCTTTTTTTTTTTTTTTTTGCCTCTCTCAGTCTCCCAAGTCGTTCCCTCCACCGTTCGTTCATCCCTTGCTTGTCTCCCTCCGTCCCTTTCCCCTCCTCCACACAGTGTGTTTTTCCTGCCCTGTTTCCTTTTTTTCTACCATATGCAAATGCGCATCCCATCATCTCGACCCATCCATCCATCCATCCATCTATCGTCAGTCCATCCATCTCAATCTGTGGACAACGCAATTGATTGGACCCCTGCAACAATTGACAACACACACACACACTTTATTTCCTTTTTGCTATCCTATCTCTCGCCATTCCTATCCAACATTGTCCTTCTTTTTTTTTTTTCTTCTGCCTGTTCCCCGGGTTTCTGGAAGGATTGGGGTCCTGTTGGTACTGCCCGAGAGGGATCTTCGAGTCACCGAACAATATCAGTCAGGTGATTTGACTGAGGAGGTGCCCAAAGGTGGCGACAAGTTGAGATTCGCCATTTTTGGCTGGACAACATGGAAAAATCTGACCCATCGGCATTCCCTTTTCCTTCTTTTATTCTTTTCTTGCCTGTTCTTCTGCAAGAGAGTGTGAGAAATGGAAGTACCCCTGGTTCTCTCCTGAAAATGAGGAGAAAAAAAAGTAATAAGATTTTATTACATTTTTTTGAGTAAAAACAATGGTTCTTTGTCCCTCCCTCCCTTCCTGCCTATGCTTCCCTTCAAGCCCCCCCCCCTCCTTCTCCGCCCCTTCCTTATTCCCAGTGCCCCAATCCCGAAAGTGATGGGTATGGCGATGGGTTAGAGGGGAGAACGGGGAGTTTTATAACTTGCTGGTGGACAGTGCGAAGCGAGGCGCAATATGTCTGAATATCAGTAGCTGCCCTGTCCCCAAGGCAAAATTGTACTGGTGATATGTGCACCCGATACACAGGGAGTTGGAGCCAGGGCGCTACGCGCGTATGATAGGCGCGGTAAGGTAAGGGTAGGGCAACCCTAATCAATTAAATCAAGCGAAGTGGGTTTCCAACTACGATATTTTTTCTTGTTGCCCTGCCCTGCCCTGGCCTGATCTCATTTTTTTTTTTCCCCTTCCCGTCCCTGGGGAGGGGGGAATATGGGAGGAAAATGGGTATGCAAGGCAACTCCACTATGATGCTCGAGTAATGTGTGAGCCGACCGTTAGTTGTCCCTCTTTTTTCAAGGGTTGCCCTAGAGTCTGGCAGGTAGAAGTGACGATGATGATGTAGTTCCCGCATTCATGTTCAAGGGGGGAAAATGGCAGCCTTCTTTTTGTGTTGGCTTCAGTTGATGCTGCGCCTCTTTTTTTCATTTTACCTTTCGCCCGTTCAAACCATTCGTTCCGTGACCGGCGCTTGAGTTCTCTTTCGTCGCCACCTCAATTGGACCCGAGGATCAGGAAGAGGAGGAGCAAGATACGGTATAGGTAGTTTGGAAGGGGAAAAAAAGCACCGATGGAACAAAAGAGCCAGCGATTCTACGAATACTCGTACTACACTCTGCATGCGTGCGCAGCGAATTGGGGGGAATTGATGTTGTATGGTTAATTAGCTGAGGAAAACAAATGTGACTCATGCCCAGTGAGGATTAATCTCTCCCACCTGCTTACTCTAGTACTCGTACCGGCACTGTTTTCGCAGGGTGGAAGGCTGGAACCTAGACTACCCGGAACCCACCCAAGCTTTTCCGAGCTGGCTGATTGGTGAGGGGCT
>QFET01001263.1:0-17296 GCA_003316355.1 Tuber calosporum | reverse complement strand
AAAAAAATAAAAAAATAAAAAAATAAAAAAATAAAAAAATAAAAAAATAAAAAAATAAAAAAATAAAAAAATAAAAAAATAAAAAAATAAAAAAATCCTATCTGAAAATAGGAATAGTCATTAAGTTTGGACGAGGTTTATGAGGTAAACACTAGACTCCATAACTGGACATTTTCATGATATATTTATCATAGTTCTAATTCAGACTATATGGTTGATTTAGAACTATCGTTATACCTGAATAAGGTATAACCGGACGTCCAATAACAGGCAGCGGACGACGGTTAAGGGCGAGGTGGGGCTCTTAACATATGTATTAGTAGAGTTTTTTTTCTGTTATTTTATTGTATTTCTAATTTTAATATATAGTTGAAGAACTACAATGAAATACCTGTATAAGTACAATAATGAATATTATTTATTTTAAATTTCTAACTTGTATTTATTATGTCTTATTAAAATTTATTTAAAGTTGAATGCATATTAGTGTTGAAAGCATATATACAATTTAGACAATCCAGATCATGAGTGATAGTGCAGTTATATATTTGCTTTCATCATTTATATAAATCTATTAGATGGGCTTCATATTGTAGTCTATTATCCTCTATATTTATTTCACTTATTATTGAAAAAGAGATATAAAGATATTTATTCATATTTTCTGAATATGAAACATATTAAAATAGATTAGGAATCCAGTATTGATATTACAATATTTACTTTTCAAATTTAACCTATAACTACTGTCAACTTTGACTAAATTGGTGCAGTAAAAGGATTATAGAAGTTAGAAACAATATACTACAATATGAGATAGGAGAGTGTTATTTATACTTAATTTACAAGGATAGAGGTAGAAAGAATCTGATTCTGATAAAATAAAAATTCTCTATTATGAAGAATATGATGTACACTCTTTGATTCTACTAATTTAGTATATCCAAAAGTCTTATACTGCAATGATATCCTATAACAAACAAAAATCTTCAAAAATTTAAAGGGTTTTCCTCTGTTATGGTGTAGCAAATATTATCTACAGTCTAGTTTAAGAGATGATATTCGAGTTTGGAAATCAAAAAAGTCTTCTATTAGAGGTAAGAAATGTCATACCTGTAACCAGTATTGGTTACTATTGCTAAGGCTGACAAGGCTAACGGAAACTAGCAGGGCTAGTAAGGGGTTAGTTTGTTTTGTTATTGGTTTCAAGTATCGTTTGATACTTAGTTTGTTTCATGTTGGGTTTCATGTATCAGGCTGATACCTGATATGTTTTATGTTTTGTTTCATGTATCGGGATGATACATATTTTGTTTGCAGTACCGTTTAGGTGCATGAGGCATTTGTTTGATTGGAGGACTTTACAAGCGGAGCTTGGTTATGTCCGTTGATTAGAAATCAAATGGAAGAAGATGGAAAGCTTTGGAAAAGCGAGATCATGTATTTGAAGACTGCCCCTCTGGAGCTTAGACAGGGCAGACTTCGACAGACAGAGTTTTCAATATACTTAGTTGAGCAGTTACTTCTTTTCAGTTCGCACGAAACCACAGCAAGCAAGTCTAGGACTTAGCAAAGCTGGCGATATAGTAATCGACGGCTGTTAAACAACTTATCGAGATCTCCGGTAGTACTACTCACTTAAAGTCCTGACAGTTTGGGATCTGAGTCACTATCGTTATACCTTAACGAGACATATTCCTCAAGGTGCCTGATACACCCGGAGAGGCGTTACAATACCAGATAAATTGCAGGATCCAATTGAGAGAGTAGGGAAAGTCTATTCATGAGACATAATGTTCAGAATATTGAGGTATTAATTTCATATACTTGAGCTAGATGATAAAGGTTAGTTTGCTATAAACCTTATAGCAAAACTCTATAATCCTCCACTCCAAAATATATACTACCTATTACTATTGAGATATATATTTACATATTGAAAGTTAGTAAGTAGGAATAATTATGAGATATAAGGAATATTAACTATAGTGAGGTTTCTGTTAGATATATGGTATCTGAATCTATGATATCGTCATAGAAAATCTCTTTAACTACACTTTTATCTACAAGAGGACATAACTGCCATATATTAGTCAATTTAATTTGTACCAATTCAGAAAGATAGAAGGCATTTTTCGAAGAATTTTGATAGACAATGCATGAAGGAAAGATTATCAGAAAAGGATAATTTTATATAGCAGTATGATAGTTATTTACTCAAGTATATACAAGCCTATACTAAGAGAATTTTCACATCTTGAATGACAATTTCTTAGTGTTTTTCAATAGTTGGAGTCTCTTTATCCATCTACTATAAATGAAGTATAAGAGTATCGGATGAGAATAGGAAGGTAATACTAACTAATTACAATTTAATAGGAAAAGTTTACAGTTGAAGCTATTTGATACACTATAGAGACCCTACCTACCTGATAAATATATGATATAGAAGGATACAAATTAGTATAAATTTGCAAAATGGATCAAACCTATGTAGTATTTAATAATTTAGGTGGCAGAACTTATATGATCAAGGAAGGGAAAGCTATTTGAGTAAAGGCAACAAATAGTGGCTGATATAAAAGTATTACGGGGTAGCCAATTCGGTACTGTTGAATTACCTAGGCCGTGCTAGTATCGAGAAGGATAGAGAACTGTCAGGGAAGCTCCGTTAAGAATAAAGAATAAAGATAAAGGTAAAGATGGTTCTCGAAAACTTTAAAGTTGTTTTAACTAATAACTGAATATATTGTTAAGGTCTCTTCTCTGTTGCTTGATGATCCCTTAACTATGGGGAACTGCTAGCTATTTATACCTTTCTCCCGGTACTTATGTTAGCCATATATATGAAGTATCCTTAGATATCATGGCCAGGGTTATGGAAAGTGGAAACCCAGTTTGACCCTGAAAGTGTATGCCCTGCTCAGTCAAATGATTCCCTGAACTATTTATTATTCTGAGGGTGTCTAGCACTCCACCAGTAAATAGCCTTCGATTCTTTTGCCAAATGAACTAAGTTCAAGTAGATGTAGCCCAGTTGCAAACATCTTACGGAATACCAGTTGATCAGTCTGGATGGCCGACTTTCCTGCATATATGCACTCAAGTGCATAAGCATGTGGATTATCAAGAGTCATAGTACTCCGTACATTAGAGTTTAGATCTTTCACTGAGGCTGAGCAGCTCTGCTATAGACACTACTTCTTGCCAGCATGGGTTGTAGTCATTTAGTAACCTCTCGGTTCTATATAATATCATATCAACTAATTTGTACCATTTCCCATATGGGTAACAAAAAGGTAGGCTATACTAACACCAGCACCCTCCGCCAATAGGATATCATGAATATAGCTTATTATCATTTTTATTGCTTTGAGGATCTAGGTCCACTTGAATGATATTAAAGTTACAAGAAATAAACTATAAACTTTGGATATTTGTAAAGTTTAATAAAGAATACAATATAAATAAAATAATTTTATTACAATATATATTATCCTGCCTAGTTCTAGCTTTTAATTATGAAAGCAGACAGCTTGCTTCTAGTTCAATCAGGATTGATGTATTATTACCTAAAGTTTACTCTAGCAATTCTTTAAATTCCTATTTAGCAGTCTTAGATAAAGTCAAAGTTTACTGTATACTAATAATTATCAACTATCTCTACAGTCAGAATATCATTCTATCACTTATTCTAAGACCTTGTCAAGGTCTCACCTAACTTCATAACATTTCTACTACCAATAACTTCAATATTTTGTCAAGATTTATAGTTGATATGTACAAGGTCAGTTTTGCTCAAGTTGCACTTAACTCCTATAAGGTTTGAGCAAAATCAGGGTATAGCCAATGCCAAACCCAAATTACTAAAATTTACCTGAAGTATGAGAGTTGATATATATATATATATATGTAGTTTTTAATATATGAGACCAACTTACTCGCAGGAACAGAGCAATACAAGGTCAATCAGTTTGATATATCAAATGAGTTTTATTATATCATTTCTTAGCTTAAGTATGAAGTTATCAACTAAGCAGAAAGAATTATACAATCTTAGTTCTGAGAATTATAGGCTGTTTTTATCAATTGATGAGTTATCTAATAGTAAAATATCAGTCAAGGTAGTGGAATACTTGAGCATTGAAAATTGAGATATATTACTACACTATGGTAACTTGGTTTCCGATAGAAATACTAACCCTATTTTTACACATTAACTTCTATTACATAAGAGGTAAGTCAATTGTATATTATAAAATACCCATACAACCCTTCAGTGAGTATTAGTATGAAGACTGTTACAAGAGTATTGAAAGAAAAGGAGCATTGAAAGTTAGATAAAGCAGAGAATTTTGATATTCGTTTTGATATAGTTGAGACCTCTGCTGTTTGATTTATTGCTTCTTAACTTAATTTTTTCTTCTGTTATTCATTTTTGGACTTGAACTATCAGTTGTAAACTTATAGTATATAATATTAAAGAATTTTCCTAATTATAGGCATATTTTAAATTATAGGACTGATAGAGATTAGCTGTTATTAGCAATAGATTGAATATGAACCGTAGATGTAGTACTGAGTGTATACCATATTGTATTTTTAAACCACTAACCTGAATTTATTATATTCTATTCAAATTTATCCATCGGTTATACTAAATAATTTATATACAATCTAGAGATTACAGCTTATTAGTTATAACACAGTTAGCCAATTATATTAATAATTTATATGAGACTACTAAGTGAACTTCTATTAGTAGTAGATTATTTTCTGTAATAATTTTGGCTGTTATTGGAAAAGAAGGATACACAGATAGATTCATATTTTTCAAGTATCAGAAAAAGGTAATACTATTTTACTTTTTACCACTGCCAGTACTCAGGATATATGAGAACCTGTTGATACAGTTTAAAGCTTCTATTTCTATCATACATCAAATATATATCAAATTTCAGCATTTGTATCAGAAAATATTTCAGCATTATTGTCTGGCGAAATAAAAATAAAAATTTTCTACAATCATTCAAACTTTCACTGTATTATTATATATATGAGTTAAATTTTATTAATTATAAATATGATCCAATACCAGAAATAATTACAGTTGATAAATGATACTTTCTATAATCCAACTTGAACTTAGTTCTCACAATTTTTCTTACTACTAAACTAATTTGCCAATAATTATCATTTTCTTAGGATGATGTATAATAATACTACACTATTCTTGTTCTATTATTATAAATTTAAAAAGGCTGAAACATCAACAGGACCTAGTATCTCTAGCCTTACTAAGTTCTAATTTTAAATTCTACTATTTGAGTATTTACTTAACAAGATCTGATCTTTTTCTTCTGCGTTTATTACTGAATTATATATGAATTCTTTTCTAATTCTAGATAAATACAAGAGCTATTTAGGATTCTTCAGAGACTTAAAAAATAGTTATAATTTTAACTATTAATATCTATACTTATAATATAATCTTATTATATTTTGAAAATATTGCTAGTATATAAACTTCAAAAGGTACTTGCGGGGTACTATAAGTTAGACAATATTCCCCAGAAGGGAAATAGTACAAATTATATCATGTGATAGTATATAGAGCCGGGAGATTACTCTATGACTACAACCCATGCTGGCAAGAAGTAGTATCTATAGCAAAGCTGCTCAACCCTGGTGAAAGATCTAGACTCTATACAAGGAGGACTAAAGACTCTTAATAATCCGGATTCATATGCACCTAAGTGCATATATGCAAGAAAGAGGGCCATCCAGGCTGATCAACTTGAATTCCGTAAGATGTTAGCAACTAGGCTACATCAACTTGCATTAAGTTCATTTGGCAAATAGATCGAAGACTATCTACTAGTGTAGTGCAAGATACTCTCAGAATAATAGATAGTTCAGAGGATTATTTGACTGAGTAGGGCATACATTTCAGGGTCAAATGGGGTTTCCACATTCTATACCCATGGCATATGTATCTAAGGATACATTATATATATGGTTAACATAAGTCCTGGGAGAATTGTATAAATAGCCAGCTGTCCCCCATAGTTAAGGGATCATCAAGCAATGGAGAAGAGACCATAATAATATAATCAGGTATTAGTTAAGCAACTTTAAAGATCTCGAGAAAAACCTTTACCCATTTATCTTTATTCTTAACGGAGCTTTCCTGACAGATGTTCTGACCCTCTCGACACAAGTACGGCCTAGGCTATTCAATGGTACCGAATTGACTACCCCATAACAGACAATGCCCATATAAAATAACTAAAGTTTTTGCCTATATAAATCGCTTTTGTGGTATTTTTTTGTATAATGCAAAAAAGTTGGATAACACTCAGAATAGGCAAGAAACTAGCACTTTTCATAGTACTATACAAGACTTATACTTGTATTCTACTATATCTCAAAATGGTTAATATCAAATCCTAGAATATCAATAATTTTTCCTGTAATGCTAATAAACAAAAAAAGCTAAGGCAATATAGAACAAGTATAAGAGGATATCATCTGTATTTTATTTACAGTTTAAACTTTGGTTAATTATATAACAGGACTTGAAATCTTGTATTTTTGTAGAAAAGTCCTAAAAATATTATATCAGCTATACTTTAAATACTCCGAAATAACCTTGACTTGTACAAGGTATATATAAACTTGTATAACTGGAAACCTAATTCTAGGTTATTGTACTCGTAGCTTAGAAAATGAGCTGCAATCAGAACAACTCTTAGAAAAAGTTTCAAGATACAAATAGTTATCTGTCAATATATTTTCTAAATAATTCTCCATAACTAAATGCATGTATAATATGAATCAGATACTCCTCAAAATCTGTTTACTAATACTGTATTAACTTGTGTGAGAGAATGGTTTACTGGTAGGTCAATTTAATATGAAACATTACCTTATAGATAGGGCAATAGCATAAGAGGTCTTTGCAATATCAATCAAAATTAAATAAGATATAGGCAGTTAGAGAGAAAAATATAAGAAGAAAAGGCAAAAGATAAGAAAAAAAAAAAAATAGGTTTTCCCATGCTATTACTTCAGTTTCATGTTGCTGATGCCTTGGAGATCAAGCCTTATAAGAAACAGATTCATTGTATTCATCATAATTAGTTAGTAGCCCTTCTTCATCCAAGTTCATATCCTATGTAGTTTACTCTAATCCTTCTATCATCCAATATCACAAGTGCTCACCTAGCTGATTGATATCAATACCTTTAAGTGAGAGATCTGGATTTCAACAACTATTGATTATTAATGCAAGCCCAATAGTAGTGAATAAGCACTTTATTTCTTCACACCGAGAAGACAAAACTGCTTCCTGCTTCACCAATAGCCCATAATATCCTTAATCTCAATTGACCAACTCTGCTTTCACCAGGCCTATCTCTCTCCTCTATTTTCTCTCATTCAATTTCATTCTCATCAATTGTTTCCTTTTAATTATTAAACTATTGTATAATTAGTATAAATAAATAAATAATTTATATATTTAAATAATTGAATGATAATAATAACTAATATAATTTCACAATTAAAGAAAAAAATAACAATAAAATATTAAAAGTACATCAAGAATCTCTCTAAAGAGGCGATTAATAGATATATCAAGTGGCTGTATAATTCCAGTACAGCTAACTCAAATAACTGATAAGGTGATATGATATGCTTTTAGAATATTTAAAACATTGTCTGTTATGTTATCAGGAAAAAGATTAAGAACGAGTAGTACTGGCTGGCTATCTAGAACTTGAACTAGCTGTTCCTCTATCCACTCCTTAAGATTTGTAGAGTTTGCATATATCATATGTTTAAATTTAACTTTAACCCAAACATCGTATAGAACTATTTCTGTTTTAATACATGCACCAATTCCTTTGCCTTTTAAAAGGATGAGCGGCAGGACACACATTTTCCTATCAGCTAAAACAGTTCACGGAAGAGTAGCCTGCCGCTTTTGTCCTCCACTAGTAATTCTTTTGACTCAACCAGTTGTAGAGCTATTTGGCTCATATATCTACTCCAACAAAAGCTCTTATGGCAATATGGTTTGGTCTATATTGCATATCTGTACAAGATGGTATCTTGCCACAACCAGTTTTGGTTCGCCTTTCCCAGTCTTGTTAGTGGATTGAATATGTGAAATTCTACGATTGAATCTGATACAGATTAGGATTGCTGCATATGAATCTACAGGCAATTTACTTACCTTCTTTACTTTCCTGTCTGTTGCAGTACTCGGTTCTCTATCAACTTAGAAGTTCTTTCTCCTGCTTCTTCCATAATACAATATTTGATATCAGAATTTTGAACTGCTAGGCAGTTTCAGCTACTGTAACCTCACATATAATAGTTGGTCATAAAGGCACATGAGGATGCTTAAGGTAAGAGAGAACTCTTAGCTTATACTGTGTGGCATATTAGTGTTTCCTTTTTGATACTAGAGGGGTAAATAGTAGAGGTTTTTGCAATTTTGATTCTGTATTGGCCAGAACACTTTCCTTTTTGACATCTGTAAAAGCTTTGTGAATTTACTGAATCAAAAATATCTCATGAAGAAGAACAAGGAGCTATTTTATTCTGAGATTTTCTTAAAATTAAACTGTTCTTTTCTAATAACTATCTACACTATAATAATAATATATAAATTTTGTACTTTACTCTCAATCCAGCTATGGTATACCAGCTGTCAGTTGACGTTGATTCAACATGTACTTGTAGGTAAGTACAAGTAGGGCACACTTCCAAAATGGGTAGCGCAGTTCTATAGAGACTATTACAAATGAGGAAATATGAGTGATATGCTGTGATCACAGTCGCAGAGGAACAAATGTTGGACACATATCCATTCTCGGATAGGCAGCAAATGATATCTGATAATCACGGTCGCAGGCCATGAAAGAAACATAATAGATATTTTCTATATACAAACTAATAGGGAGTCGAGCCTCCCTGAGCATCAATTACAGCTTGTAGCCATTGTGGCATACTGTGAATTAACCTCTCCAACTGTTTCCTAGGAATAGCCTGCCATACAGTCCTTAAAGCACCTTCCAAAGTTGGTATATCCCCAATCCGGCCCCATCCATCCCCTAGTTGCATTTCCATATCAAGCCAAAGTGCCTCTATAAGGTTTAAATCTGGAGACTGAGCTGGCCGTAGAAGGTGTTCCATCTCGTTCAGTTGCCTGTAGTCCTTGGCAAATCCTTTGTCACCTGGTTCCCCATCCTCCATAACGGTAACCTAGCCATAAACCTCACAACACTGGTGCCAAAATAGAACTAGCTGGGGTTCCATTACATGTTGCATATAGAGTGTGGAATCCAGTGTAGCTTTCCCTGGAATAAATACCAGGTTGGACTTGACTGTGCCACAGAATGCACCACATGCCATTTTGGATTAACGGCCGGACTGGTATGTATTGTCAATACAGTCAGAATGGTATTCTTGAGAGGCTTTCTGTATTACCCAAGGCTGATTTGCAAAGCCAACCGTAGAGAAGATTGACTCATCTGTCCACAGAACTCTGAGCCAAACCTCATAAGTCCAGTCTAATCGTTCTCAGTACGATGCAACTCAAATTAGCTTATTGGCAGGACTGAGGGCAAATTTTAGCTGAGGAATACGCCTATGGTATCCCATGGCTTCCATCACCCTCTTAACAGTAATCAGACTACATGCATAGTTCAATTCAAAACAGACTGCCTCCTACCTAAGTCTCCGTGTTCTCGAATCTCTGGTGATAAAGACTTCGAGCCTGAGTTATTGGCATCTTCGAATATAGGGGGTCGACCAGTCCATTGACGATTGGAAGGTGATCCTGCTTCCTTTGTCTATTGGTAAATCTTGAAAGTTAGTTTTCTTCTTATTTGATTTTCTCCATTATTTACCTTCTGACAGGTTCGCCTATCTATATTCAGATGACTTCCTATCCTCGTCTAGCCCTATCCAGCATCGTCCCTTAAGGTTATCACCTTCAGGCGTTCATCCTTCATTGTTTCACGTTGCCTCACTCCGTCTCCTGGGGCTTCACACATACCTTTTTGCTTCATGTTTGCATATAAACATATTGGATAGTGACACGGTCTGTTTATAGTGGCCCTCCTTCAGTCGTTATTACCTCAGGTAAATTACATGTGTGGGGGCTTGTGGTACTGCGCCCGAAATACCTTTGTGCCCAAGTACTCAGTCGCTTTATTCTCGGCATTTGGCATGATTCAGATTACATAACTTCTCTATACTCTAAATACACCTACCAGCACACTGTTCTCTTATTCAAGTAAATACAGTATTTAGTTAAAGGTGTAAATTAATATTTTTCAAATAACATGTCATTACAGATTTTTACATATTTTTTTATTCTAAGTTCTAGGTAGACAGTTATTCTTCCTCAAGTATCAGTTTCTGTTAAATATCAAAAACTAATTTACTCTAAGCTGAAATAGCTTTATAACCACTTAATATTGAGTCCTTATCATTAACTGTACTTAAGTATAATATAGTAGAGTTAATTTTTATGATGGAATTTAGGTTTTTTAGATTTAGATTTTTTTGGATATATAAAGAGGTTACTGAAGTTGTGAGAACAGTAAAAATATTTCATAAGCTATTAAATATAAAGACTAGATAGATGGTATAGTGGCTAAGCAAAAATGAATATTCTGTAATTAAGGCCCAAGAGTCAGTTTTTCACTAATATAGACTTATTGTTCTATCCTCAGTGGTATAAGTAGCAAATTCCAAATAGTATTATATTTTGCTCATATTGGGAGTATATACCTATATTTCTTCATTCCCCTTTTCCAATAGTGAACAAATATATATATCGAGGATAAAAGACTACTATTAAAAGTTCAGTTACTAGTTCTATACAAACTATTAAAGTAACTAGCTAACTACACTCTAACTAGTAGGCTGTATTCTCTATATTGTATATAAGCTATCCAAATAATCTATATTGTATATAAGCTATCCAATATAATCTATATTCATATTTAAAAGAAACTATAACAAAATATAATCAATGCATGTTAGAAATTCAAATATACAAAATTTATCATAGTGCTTGTATAGCTGTTATTTTTATAATACTTACAATAAAAATAAAATTCAATTTAGAGTAGAATAGAATATAAGATGGTTTACCAATACATATGTCAAGAGCCCCACCTCGCCCTTAACCGTCATCCGCTGCCTGTCATTGGATGTCCGGTTATACCTCATTCAGGTATAACAATAGTCTAATTCAACTATACAGTATGAACTAGATCTATGGTAAAACTGCTATGATAATATCCAGTTATGGGGTCTAGAGTTATCTTATGAACCTCGCCCAAACTTGAAGCCTATACCTTTTCTAAGGTAGTTATTATATAATCTTTTTGCCGATAACAATAAATATTTTGGTGAAGATTGGAAGCCGCTTTGTAATATCTGTTTTGTCTATATTTTTTTGTAAATAGAGGATCCATATTTCATACCCTTAACCTTCTTCCTGTAGTCTGAATTGTTAATATTTTGCTGATTTGTACTTTGAAGGTTTGCATTTTGTAAATTGTTGTCCCTCTTATGGTAAACCTCATTGCTAGTAATGATTGATACTTTGGTTGTCCTCAATGGTCCTGAGTGCTGTTTCTATGTTGTCAGTTGGTTGTTGAGAGGAGAAGGGGAGTTGAAAGGGAGAAACAGAGAGGGATCATCTCCTTATATAGGGAAATTTGAAAAATTCTCCTTACTAATCATAATTACAAAACTTAGGTGATAGGGTTATCATGTATTACAATGAGAATATATTATTATTAAAATTGGAACTATTTTTTAAAGTATAATATGATAAGAATTCTAAATAGTCCCAGTATTTATCTAGAATCAAAAAGGAATTCATAGATAATTCCTCGACATGAGCAGAAGACAGAAATAGGAACTGGTAAAGTGGATATTCTACTATTGGAGGTAAAAATTAGTACCCGGTAGGGTCTTAGAGAGTAAATCCTCCTGGTATTTTGGTTTTCATTATACAAATTATCATATCATACCTACTAGTAGAAAATATAAATAATAAAAATATTCCTTTTAAGAAAAGATATAGGGTTGTAAGATACTAACTTAGTAGAATAACGAGCTCTACATGTTATCATATCATGGCATACTGGATGGATGGGTGGATGGATAGATGGAGGAAGGGAGCAGTAGGTGTACGAGGTTTTGTTTGGTAGGGCAGTGTTCAGTAGAGTAGAGTATCTATCTATCTATCTATCTATATACCGGTATGATACTTGGCAAACACGCTACTATATTGGCCCCTTTTCTTCCCTATTAGCCCATACGTAAGTTGCCCCGCCCCCTCCGACTAATACAGACTTGTGCCGCTATATACTAGCGAAGGTACTTGTACTTGTAACATTCGTATCATATCGTACGTACATATACATAAAGATACGACCTCCGTACCCTACAATATCATCACATAACCCAATTGTCGTGGTGAAACTCCCCCTGGCTCATTTTCGGATATGTACAAGTGACACTGTATGGTAGGGTATGGTATGGTACTAGTATAGTTTAGCAGTACCGTACCGTACAGCCGGTACCTTAATTGTTTCAGGAATTTTTTATTTTTATTTTTTTTTGAAAAAAAAAAAGTCAAGGCATAGTTACCAGTGCTCACTTACCTATTTTTGTAAGCGCGTAATGGTTAGCTATAGCGGCAGCGGCGGCTGCATTATATCCTAGTACACGACTTGGGTGGAATGCCGGGGGGGTTAGGGGGAGTAAGTATCATACTGGTAAGGCAAGGTACTGTACTATATCAAAGCGTAATAGAAATGTATCCGCGTTACGTAATGCTGTGGTTCAGCTAGCCTTGTTGTGTTTTACCCTGTTTTGGGTGGTTTTGGACGGATTGAATGAATTGGTGGAGCGCAGGCAGTACTGTACCGTACCAAATTATGCCAGTGGTCTATTGGCTACGATATCTTACTTCAAAATCCCTCATTCATGATAGAGCGATTGGTCCAACGAGTAGATTATGTATGTATTCAATGGCCCAGTTTGGAAACATTCACTCGTTCAAGGGTATCATTACCCTGCCCCAAATAAGCTCCTATATCCCGTTCGTTACATATTTGGGCGAACCAGTACAGTATCAATATCGTACGTAAATCCCCGGACACCAGTTATGATACGACAACCTGCTTTTGTCAACCAGCCGTAAATTTGTAAACCCAGATGTAACCGCAATGTATCAAGTATCTCACCGAACCGTTCGGGTTGCTAAAAACATCTATTGAAAAAATTGGAAAAAAATTGGAAGAAAAAAACCCTCCATTATCAGTAGACTGACTGATTTTTATTTTTTATTTTTAGAGAGAGTGTGAAGACGGACAAAACATCATATTCCTAGACTGCGGTAGTGATCCAATGTTTCCATTCCAGATTGTATCATATGAGTGCTACAGTGATCGCGCGCGGGGCGTGGATGGGAACTCATTTCTGTTCTCCCTTCCAGTGAGAGGTTGTTTCGATTAGTGCTAGTTCTATGGTAGCGGTAGCTCTGTAGGTATATAATAGGAGGCTTGATCCGGAAGTGGGTATGATAGGTTGACTACTGATGTCTTAGGTGTTATATACTGGGAGAGGTGAATTTATCATTTAGGATCTCAAAGAGAAATGGGTAATCTTGTGCGATGATGAGTGTTCGGGGAAATACCATCTTGAATGAATGCTTGGAGTATTACCTTACAGGTTCTTATAATATAACCCACCTGGAGATAGATTGTGTCAGGGGTATTAACTGTTTATTAATCTTTTGTTCCTCCTGATGGTTTAAGGCTTATGGTAAGTGAGATTATACTCCCCTTTATGAGAAAATAAGAATTGTTATTGCAATTACTTCCTAGGAATAGTAAGGCTTTCTTCTACTTTTTTTTTCTCTCCTGTGGCATGCTAAGAGATTCCCAATGATACTCTATTTTTAGATGCTGAAAAGAATTCCTATCTTGGAATGTCTGCTTGTTATTGACCGTTTATGATACGGTTTTCAGTGTGCCTGTTGTTGTGTGAGCCTGATTTCTCGCCCTGGCCTAACTATCCGTCTCACACTGGGATTGCGCAGTGTCTTTAAATGGTTGGGAGATTTTAGAAGAAAGATTTTTTTTTTTTTAAGAAATATCATGGGGTATTAAAGTTATCCTATCATACTTGATGTTGGGTGAATACTCCTTCTCAGGGCTTTCTTATCTCTCCATTATTACCAGATGTTAATCACATTGGCGATACATGACACAAACTATGATATCATATAAGCTAATGCCTAGGATATGATGCCTACACCTATTCATTGACAATCACACACAGATCAATAATATAGTGTTATTTCCCACTTTTTCATAATAATAATAATATTATTATTATAACCTTTCCCTGAAATCCTCTTCTACCCTAAAATCATTACAATAATAATTATTATAGATAGACTTCCCTATCATACCACACCCCAGATGTGAACCTTTTTAGCAAAACCATAAAGAAAGAAGGAAAAAAAAAGAGGAATGTCAATCATGAAATATCACTCTACGAAGCTCCCAAGGGGGCAACTTTACCAGAAGTGTCTGCCACCGAACCGGCGCTCTTTCCATGATAGGATGGGAGTCGCACTTCTAGACCCGCCGGTATCTGAAATCCGGTAATATTCCTGGGAATGGTTGTCTGAATACAGGCTTAAAGTGGCTTTGGTTCAAAGTGGCTTATGGAAAAATGGCAGGCTCGTATTTGTAATGTAGCCCACATCCAAGGCTTCTGGAATAGTCTATTATACAATGGATACTCGTATAATACCTTATTTTCTCCTCCCTTTTACACACTCTTAGACTTACCACTGATCACTTGATTGGGTATATCCACCACCTGGGCTATCTACATTGACTATAAACATGAATACTTCTCTTACTCGATGGGGTGTGTTAATCGGTTGGATGGAATTTTTGTGGATGGGTATTTAAGGTAGGTGGCCATGGAGAGTGCTTCCTCCTCACCCCACCATTTTTTGTGGGTATCAGAGAAATGCGATTTCTATAGCTTTTGTGATACCACCACTTTTTCCTCTCCCTCCACTCGTCAGGAATTGAGCCAGGATTTCTTCTGTGCCTGACTTCTCTAACCTCGCAAATTATGGAGAAACGTGCTGGCTAAATTGTGCTCCTCGATGCCTCCTCATTCCTTAGGCCAAGGACTTTGCTTTGCCCAAGTTTCTTTACAGTTATACTAATATCAAAAAGAGAATTTCCCCTTCAGTAAAGGGAATTCAACTGGAGTTGTGGGCATCTTTCAGCCTCTTTTGTTCAAGCTTTTTTTCTTGGGGAGAGTTGCCCTTGAATCGTGATTCTACCATCACCGCGTCCCTTTTGAGCATGTTTTTTCGAAGATTGGGGGGAGGACCTAGAAGCTTGCCCCAACCTTTCCCTCCTCCTCCCCATATGCTTAAGAGCAAAAAAAAAAAAAAAAAAAAAAAAAAAGAGCGACTATGATACGTGACATTGAGTGTGCTCGGGGGGTTTGATATCTGTTCAATTACTTGAAGTGGTATTGAAGATATCAATTTGAGTAATTTGCAGACATTGAACCCCTTGCTTATTCCAATACCGTGCTTTACCCCTAGCCCGATCACTGTACTCTACGAATGTCTGTATCCTATAACAAACCCCTATCAGCATCTTATCCTATTGGAGGCTAGTCACCTATGACTCTTGCTTGGCTCATGATATAGCACTCGTGTCAGTTAGCTAGTCACCCCCGTTCCTTGATGGCATTTATAATACCACTTGTGACGCCAGACCGAGAAGTTGGGCACAATACCCCGAACGGAGCTACTATAAACCGTGAATAGCATTAGTACTCCGTGATGTACTTATCAATGCACGGTGTCTTACAGCCTTAGTCATCCATCTTTAATTTATAATCCCTCCGTTATCATTGACATTTCTATTGCCGTAATTTTCCGAAAGTTGGGGAGTTTGGGCATTAGCAATTTAGTGACCAGTGAATGAAAAAAATGAAAAAAAAAACAATCGGGAGGAATACTGGAAAAGGCTTGGAATAAAAGCCTAGATATGATTTTGGAGGGGGGGGGGCTTGGGAGTGCCCAGCGTAGTCTGTAGAGGACCCGAAGGATGTCTGATCTTTTTCGTAACATGGTGTCTGAGAAGATATTTCGGCCATGAGCGACTTGTAACTGTAGTATAAGGGGGTGGTTATCTTCCACTGGTACGAGGAAATAGTAGACATAGGGAGAACCGGATGGTAGCGATAAGATTAAGGTAAGGGGGGAATGGGAGGGTTCTAGTTTATGGCTACTCCGTGTGTGTTTTGCCTCAATGGATCATCGAACCTTCCTGCATGCAGAAAAGCGGTGATGGGCAGGGCTGCTGTGTGGTTGCGTATTTTGTTATACATGTAGGACGGTTAAAGATTTTTTTTTTCCTGAGTTATGTATGAACATTTAAGGCAAGCATCCAATATCTGTAGAGCAAACCAGGCTCACAGGCGGGAGGAGATTTAATTAGAACCCCTCCCAGTATTATCTCTCTAAACCTCTCATCCAGGTGCCTCATCCAAAATATCGTAGCTTTAGTTTTGCTTCGTTTGGCCACCAGGAGATACAGTGGACTTCTCAAATCACAAGTTATATACTCCCCCCCCCCCCATACCATCGGGATATAGTTCATAATAATTACGAAATCGCGGTCCCGGCAAGCTTGGTCTTCTCAGGCTCCCCAAGTTCAATTCTCCTCAAGGACAATAATTAATCACCCGGCAGGAACCGGAAGGTCACACGCCCCTGAGCGGGCGGGTAGTACTATAGCCCTGAAGGAGATGGACGCACTAACGTGAAGACACGTGAGCCTTTTTGCCTGCCGGTGGTTAATGGCAATGATTTTTTTGGAAGGTATATAAGTTACAGCCCATGTGGGGGGGAGGGGGGAAGTGGACTATGATATTATGATAGACCTCGCCCAATCCGCAAACGGCTTCATAATATATAGGTTGACGGCGGGAGATTCTCGTATCATACAACCATAAATCTTGCCAGTTCGGGTTTTAATAATGTTCTGCTTTTCAATTTCCTTACGCCTGCTTTCTATTTTGCACCCCCATTGTGTTGGAGATTTCTGATATCATACCTATTCATAAAATCCTTCGAAATCTTCATTGTTTTGGGAACGCATTTCCCCTCACTATACTGGTATTCCCACTACCCCAATTCCCCCCC